>JAJPUD010000579.1:65693-79035 GCA_023553655.1 Myrmecobius fasciatus
GAAGGAAGGAAGGAAGGAAGGAAGGAAGGAAGGAAGGAAGGAAAGAAAAAAGGAAGGAAGGAAGGAGAGGGGAAGAGAGGGAGGAAAGAAAGGAAGAAGGTAGGGAGCAAGGGAAGGAAGGAAAGAAGGCATTTTAGAACTGGCTTGGGAGAGACCATTGTTAAATTTTCAGTGTGAGTGTTTATACTTTGGAAATCAGCAAAACTACAAATTGGGGCTTGATTTATTATTTTGTGGATTGTCTATACTTAATGAGAGTAAAATATATAAAAAACTAAAAACAGATTAAACATAAATTGTGCTGTATACATACATGTATATACATACATACACATATATATACATACATAAATAGGAGAGATAGTTATGTAGATTTTTTTTTTCATAGAGCCAGTTGTTAAGCATTTCTTCCTGGGTACAGGTCCCACCTCTACCAGTGAGCTTTGCCAAGTCACTTCACTTCTCTTTGAGTAGGGGATATAAAATCTTTCCAGAATACCAATCTAGCAAGGTGTGTTGAGAATCAAATGAGATGATATACATGAATGACCTTTGTGAATTATAAAGAGCTATTCAGATGTAAGGTATCATTCTGGAAAAAGTCCAAGGGGAGGAGGGAATTAATATGATTCTTTCTGAGTGAAAGAGTCCTTGGGTTTTGTTGCTCACTGGCCAGTCACTCAGCATACAGGTTTGTTTTCCACGAATCAGCATAGTGTAGAATGGGAGGTTCATATAATTAAGCCTTTGTCCTCCTGTAATTTTAGATGAAGATTTGGTTGAATTTTTTACTTTGTACAAAGAATGCATCATCTTGCTCACATTTTCTCCTTACTGGATGGAATTTCTGGCAGGATGCTGACAGCATTTTTATGAATAGAGATTATTCCTACCAAGAAATGTGTACATTTCCTCCAGATTAGTTACATTTCCTTCAGATTAGTTAACAGTCAAGTCTTCAGGGGGAAAAAATTTAGGAAAGATGATCTCTAGTTCTCCAGATCTTGTAATTTTTGAGAAAGATGAGACATATTTCCAAATATATAAGCATGTAGAAAGAAAATTCACCAAAAAACCCAAACCCAAGCAAGCAAACAAACCCCCCAAAACATAATATGGTATTTCCTTCTGAGAATTTTAAGAAAATTCCATAGTATTTGTGAAGGTGCAGTCAACTTTTTTAGTAGCAGGTGGGAGTACACTTTGTTCCCAAACACATTGCCTGTTAGGCCATTCTTACCAATTTTATTATATTTTTTAAAAAGTTCTGAAAAAAAAAGATTCCAATGTAAGGAAATCCCACACACTGTATCAGGTACTTTATTCACTCATTCAGTCATTTACAAAACTCATTTCTTTAAAAATATTTTATTCATATATTATATTCATTCCTAAAAATATCCCTCATTATCCTCTCCTCCTTAGGAAGCTATTCTAGTTAAAAAAGGGAAAAAAGGGCCAATTTACCAAACAAAACAACATAACAACTGAGTTTAAAAATATATGCAATGTTCTACACTCATAGTACCCTAACTCTGCAAAGAGAAGTGAATAAGGCCTTCTATAAGCCTTATAAAAATCCTATATTTTATAAAGGTTGAGGAGACTAAGAAACGTGAGAAAGCACCTTTCTCAAGGAACTCACAATTTAATATAGGGAGACAACTATGAAGCCTTCCCCAGTCTTTCTGAATTCTAATGCCTTTCCTCTGTTAATTATTTCCTATTTATCTTGCTTTGTATATATTTGTTGGCATCTTTTCTTTTAAATTGCAAGTTCCTTGAGGGTAGGAATTGTCTTTTCCCTTTTTTTGTGTGTGTCTTAAGTACTTAGCACAATGCTTAGCCTATAGAAGGTACTTAATAAATGTTTGTGGATTGACTGGTGTGCAAAGAAGATAGGTAAATTAGCAATAATCAATTTGAGGTAGCCACTATTATTAAGGGAGTTCAGGAAAAGTTTTTTTTTGTAGAACATGGGATTTAAGCTGAGATAAGAAGGAAGCCAGGGAGAACACGAATCTAACATGAGGAAGGAAAGAATTCTAGGCTCAAAAGACAACAGTGGAAAAGGCCCAGAGTTAGCAGATAGAATGGCATATGTTAGAAATTACAAGGAGGCTCATGTCACTGAAACATCAAGTATTTGGGATAGAGGGGTAATGTGTAAGAAAAATGGAAAGGTGAAAAGGGGTAAAGTTATGAAAGACTTTGAAAGATAAACAGATGATTTAAATTTGATCTTGGAGGTGATAGCCGCATCATTAAATGAGAATGGTAGTAGTGATATTTTTCAGACTTGTTTGTTTAGAAAAAGCAATGTGACCAATAAGTGGAAAATGGATTGAATTGGGGGATAACTTGAGACAGGAGAGGAACCAAAAGGCAGTACACCAGGGGTGAGGTTATGAATAGTTCCATGGTGTTGTCAGTGTAAAAGGAGAAAAGAGGAAATGTGTAAGAGATGAATGAAGATAGTATCAATAGAACATGGCAGTAGCTTGAATATGGGGTAGAGGGAGTAGTCCACTTAGTTTATAGGTCTTGGGGAGTAGGACAATGGTGGTTCTCTCAAAGCAACAGGAAATTTAGAAATATGGAGGGCTTGGTGGAGGGAATAATGAGTTCCCTTTTGAACATATTAAATTTAAGATATTTAATATTAGGTTAGAGATACATGGCTAAATCAAAAGAGGGGTTAGGGCTAGTTAATTAAATAGATCTGTGAATAATTACTATAAGGCTGATTGTTGAATTGATGAAAGCTAAGATAACTGAGATATTAAAGATGGAGAAGATGGTCCAGGATAGAACCTTCAGGAATGGCAATAGTTAATGGGCATGACTTGGACAATGATCCAATAAGTAGACTAAAACAGAATGATCACACAGATAATTTGAGAATGCACAAGAAAACATTGTGAGGGAAGGGAAGAGGAGGATTTTGAAGAAATGGTGGGGTAAGTCAGAAAATTCCAAGCTCTCCAGATTTCCCTCACAAACAAAACAAAATTGTGCCTCAGGATGAACGTAGACCAGTGAAAAACAAATAAGATTTAGGACAGACAGTGGTCCTCCTGGAGCAACCTGAAGAAGATCTGAAGAAGAAGACCCTAGGACCAACTTTTAACCAGTGTAAAGTGTAAACAATTCCAGGCTAGATTCCCAGTAACTGCAATTAGAGAATCCTGGGGCTTGCTGGGTTAGAAAGTAGCCTCAGTCCCAACCACAGGAACTTTCACCTCCCTGAGGGTCTGGCAATTAAGGGTTTGAGTCCAGAAAGACAGAGGGAACCTCTCCGGATAAGGAATGTCAAGCCTAGCTGTGCTGTGGAGATGTGGTCTTGGGCAAGAAGGAACCAGTACATGCAGTAAGTGCAACAACAGTGGTGTGGGGAAGCTACTGGCTGCAGGAACTTGCAGGAGAGCGAGTTTGTGGCTTGTGATTTGAGGTCAGAGGGAAAAACTGAAGCAACATGGTTAAAGTTAGTTAGACTCATAAGTTCTCATTTAAAAAAAAATGAGCAAACAAAAGAGAAACAACCCAATCAGAAATTTACTATGGGAATAGGGAAGACATGAGTTCATCTTCAAAGGAGAGCATTGAAATAAATAAAAAAAAAAGCATCTCCTACTCCAAAGGGTAATGTTAAATGGCTACCTGCTCAAAAAATTTATAGAAGAACTCAGAAAAGACTTTAAAAATCTAAATGAGAGAGATTGAGGAGAAACTACAAAAAAAGAACCATCCAAGAAAAACAAGATTATGAAAAGAAAGTCAACCAATTAGAAAAGAAGATCCAGAGTTTTAAAGAAAAAAAAATAATTCTTTGAAAATTAGAATTGGAGAAAATGGAGAACAGGAGAAACCAGTGAAGTTATAAGAGAAAGGCCAAGAAATAACAAAACAACATAAAAAAATGAAAAAATAAAGATAATGTGAAACATCTTATAAGAGAAACAATAGATCTGGAGAATAGATCAAGAAGAGAAAACATAAGAAAAATTAAACTACTTGAAAAAATCATCTTAACACAATAATACAAGAAATAATAGAAGAAAATGGTCCTAAAGTGATGAAACAAAAAGGGAAAGTGAAAATAGAAAAAAATTTACCAATTACCATTTTAAAGAGATAGAATCAAAGAGATTCTACAAGGAAACTATACAGGAAATTTTGAAAATCCCAGATTAGAGAGAAAATTTTACAAGAAACCAAAAAATCAAATATACTAAAATTATAATTAGAATTGTACAGCTGCTACAATAAAAGACCACAAATCCTGGAATATTATGTGTTGGAAATTAAAAGAACTGGGCCTGTGACCAAAAATATCATATCCAGAAAAACTAAGCATACTATTGAACCAAAAAAGAGGAAATTCAATGAAGTGTCAAATTTTCAGGATTTTGCCTCAACCAAATGTGAAATTCAATAGAAAATTTAACATATAAGAGCCAATGCCAGAGACTAATTGTGGAGTAGGTCAGAAAATTCCAAGTTCTCCGGATTTCCCTCACAAACAAAACAAAATTGTGCCTTGGAGTGAACACAGAGCAACGAAAAACAAATAAGATTGAGGGCAGACATTGGATCTCCTGGAACAATTTCAGAAGATCTGAAGAAAGAATAAAGTAAAAAATGCATAGCAGATAACAAAAAAAAAAAAAAACAACCTACAAGGAAGCAAAGAAAATAGGATAATTATAAATATAACATCTTTTATTATTTTATGTTCTCTCTAGAAATGGAAATTTATTGTTACATATTTTGAATCCTCCCATATGTTCTGTTGGGCACATGACAATGTTTTGTTTTGTTTTTCTTTTTCTATTTTTTAAATTTTATTTTAAATAAATAAATATATTTTTATAAAAGAAAACATTGTCATGAAATTCCAGAGGAGAACAAGTAGCCACAAAAATAGGGTAATTAACAATGCTAAAGTTTTTGGAGATATCAAGAAACATGAAAATTGAGAAAAGGTTATTTGATGTGGTAATTAGATCATTGTTAACTTTGAAGAGAGACCATTTTCTTTTGAATGATGAAGTAGGCAAGTCTGACCACAGAGAGTTAAGAAGAGAGTGAGAGGAAAATATCATGAACCAATTTTAAATGGCCTTCTCAATGAGATTAGGCACAAAAACAAAAACAAAACAAAAAAGGAAGGCAGATATGAAATGTTATCAGTGGGATAATAAATTAGGGAGATGTAAAAGGATTGCCTTGCAGGAGTGAAACCCCAAGTGAGATAAACTAACATAAATTTGTACTGGATCTAGTTATCACAGTTTTGTGATTTTCTTCACCTTTATTCAGTAGTACATGCATAGGAGTGAAGGCAGTGAATGGTGGGACTCATCCAAAGCTGAGGATTGACAGGGCATATCAGTGACAAAATAAGGGATCAAAGAACTTGAGAGAAAAATGGTAGATTTGAACTAGTAGACCAGGGGGTCAAGATGAAATAGGCAAGAGGGTATAGACAGTGCAGGGATGATATTTTAGAAAAGAATTGAGTAGTAGATGAATTGAGGTTGAGTTGAGGACAAATGTTTTGAGTTGCAAGATTGAGAGAGAAGTGGAATGATAATAGATTATGATCAGACAAGGGAATCTCAGAGTTCACGATCATGAAGGTGAAACAAGTATAGAGCATACAAGTATAAGCAACAAAATCAAGAGTGTGACCATCTCTGTGTGTTCCTAAGTTGGGTTAGAGGAGCAGGTCATGGGAAATTACTAAGTTAAGAAAGGAGGTTGTTAGAATGTTTGAAAAAGTATCATTATATATGATGATTCCCCCTAAAATGGAAGACAGGAATTGGAGAGGAGAGGACTTTGAGTTATTTTTGAATTTATTGAATAAAAAAGAGGATTTTGGAGGTTGAAAGATAAAGCTACAGAATCTTAATTGGGTAATAAATTTGTATTGAATGATTCTCAAATGGACCTTGAGATTACTGATGAATAGAAACAGAGGGAGAGTCTGAAAATAGAAATGGGAGCAAGTGAGCAAGTTGTAATCCAACTTTCCTTCTCTCAACCAAAGAGATGGAGTTAGAAGTGAAAGTACAACCAGTGCTAGAAAGGGTAGTTAGGGAAATTGTATCTTCAGGAATGAAGCCATGTTTTAGTGAGTGCAAGAAAATAGGAGTAGTGAAAGGAAGATGGTTTGAGATTAAACAAGTTAATTACATGTGGAGCAGGCATCCCAGAGAGCACAATGGAAAGGGTTGGTAGCTTTAGAGTACGATGTTGGGAATGAGTTTGAAGGGAATATTTAAAAAGGGAGAATGCTAATGAGGAATGGAAAATGGAGTCAGTAAAGATAGCTAGGGGTTTAGAATCACTAGGATAGGGAAAGTATGATGCAGAGGGAATCTGTTAAACATTGGGGAATGAGTTCAAGTAGTTAGCAATATTCCTAAGGCTTTGGATTTTAGATAGAGATATTTTAGGAATAAAAAGTAGTTTATAGCTGGAAAGCTGGAAAGAAGGAAGAGAGAAGTACTTACCTAGTAAGAAGCAAGGTTGCAACTAGTAGAGGGAGATCCTTTCTTATTTGATACCAAACTTAATCATTATAATTATACATTTCATTAACCTTTACTATGTCTTGGGTGAGATAATTAAGACACAGTTCTTAGGAATTTGTTTTTTAAAAGGGAATTTCCAGTGGAATCCAGTTCTAGAGAGTAATGGTCATTTCTGTTATGAAGTTATTTATTTATTTTACATCAGAAGGAGCTGGTAGTCATCCATTACTGTCAGTAAAGTCAGTCCATTAATTGTTCATAAAATGCCATAAGATCATAAATCTAAAGAACTGGAAGGTATATTAGAGACTATCTGATCTAACTCCTTTATTTTCTAGTCAAAGAAACTGAGGCCCAAGGTGTCTTGTTCAGGTTCATATAGGTAGTAAGCATTAGAAGTGAAAAGCTAGTCAGTTTTCTTTCTATCAATCTGTCATTCCACAGGGTTGTTGGTAAGGTGGATAGGTCAAGAATGAACAAAATGAGATAAATTAAAGCAAGTTTATAGTAACATAGTCAATCCAGAGTTGCAAACAGTAATGCCTAAAGAATCTGATATTTCATCATAGTAAGGGACTTCAGATATATGCATTCCAGGAACATTTTGTATGACTTTATGGAGATTTCATAGAACCTGTCCAAGAAAATTTATATTAAAAATCTGCCTAGGATTGCTGAACCAGAGTTGGAATTTGTGACTCCACTGCCAGCAATGTGTACATCAAATTGCTCCAGTTATACACTGTACCTATGTAAAAAATTTTTCACCAACAATCTTCTATCTTGGAGTTATTTTGACTTCTTTGTGGAATACATAGTATTTTATTCTTGATAGAATTACAAAACTGTTAATAAATCAAAAAGCATTTATTAAATAGTTATGTGACAGGTATTTAGAATGATATGTATTGAAGTTATAAAGGCAAAAACAAAATTGTTACTGATTTTAAGGAGTTTGTTAGCTAGAATATTATGTGGAATAGATACTACGTAAACATATAGACACATACCAATATACAAATTAGATATAAAGTGATTTTAAGGAAAGGGACAAGCAGCTGATAAGTGAGGAGAATTGGGAGGAAAAAAGCTCATATAGAAGATGGCACTTTATTTGACTTGGAAACCAGGTATACACAGAATGAAATAGTATATCCTTATATGAGAGAGGGAAACAGCAATTCAAAAGCATGGAGGTGGGAGATGAAGTGCCATGTATGAAAAACAATGAAAAAGGTTAGTTTGGTTGATTACACAGAGTATAAGACATGAAATAATGTTCGATAAAATAAGCACTGAAAGTTGGATTAAGACCAAGTTTTGAAGGGCCTTAAGTAAGAAATAGGGACATTTATGTTTTATCTTGGTGGTAATAGTGATACACTGGTATTTATTGTGAAGGGGAGTGACATGGTCATATCTGATCTTAGGGAAAATCCATTTGGCAATTATGTGAAAGCTGGATCAAAAAGAGGAGACTCTTAAAGCAAGGCCACCAATGAGGAGGGTATTTTCATGGTTCAGAAGGGAGACAATGATGCCACAAGTTGTGAGGAGTGGCTGTGTGAATGTAGAGAAGGGGGCAGATGTGAGAGATGTTGTAGAATAGAAAGTAATTGAGTATATTGGGTAAGTAAACTAGAAAAGTTGAGAAGGATACTGAGCTTGAAAACCTAGGTTATTAGACGAAGAGTGATCCTCCAGGAAGGAAGAGTAGAGTTCAAAAGAAGGTAAAGTTAGGATAGAGAAAGATAATGAATTATTTTTTGCTGATGATGAGTTTGAGATGTCCATGAGATTCAGGTTAAAATATTCAGTTTAAAGATGACAATTTGGAAGTGTAGGTCAGAAAACAGACTAAGGATAGGAATATGATTGTAGGAATTGTCAGCCTAGAGTTCATAGCTCACCTCTGGAGAGCTGATGACCTAATATGAGAGAGATAATATGGGGACAGAAGTAAATATTGCTTTATACTAAATTTAGGTATCATGTGAAGAATAATAATCCAGTAAAGAAGACTGATGGGTAGTTATTAAGGAATCTGGTCATGAATAACCAGAGAAGAGTGTCTAGGAGGAAGAGGTAATTAATAGCAATAAAAGCTGAAGAAAAGTGAAGAATGAGAAGAAAAAATCATCAAACTTGGAGGTGTGAAATCAAGATGGCAGAGAAAAGATACTGACTTGTCTAAACTCTCCTCCAGAACTCCTTTAAATAAAAACTTGGCGCAGCAGAAGCCACACAAGGATGGGGTGAAATAATTTTCCAGCCAAAGACAACTTAAAACTCTAGCAATAAAGTTATGTTGCACTTGGGTAAGAATGGAGCATAGTGTAGCCCTGATCATACCAGAAGAGAGTTGAACAACTGCTCAGGAAGAGTTTGCAGGGGTCTCTTTGCTGGCACTAAGCCAGCAAACTATTATGTTCTCCATACTCATGTCCAGGTCACAGTCCTGGCTGACAGTCTAAGAGTGAGTACTAGCACACACGACCACAGTGTAGTGGGAACTCCTCTTCACAGTTCCAGGGCAGAAAAAAGCACTTGTTGCCATTCATAGACCGGTACATAAGCCAGGAGAGTAGTAAATACCTCTTCTTAGATCATACTACCTTTGAAGAACTGAAAACAAAACTGCTGAAACTGGAATATTGTACCCTTCAGCCTGGAAGGAGAGCCCTACTTTTTCAAAGGGTGAAAAGTCAACAAATAGGCTAGGAGTAAACAGCAGAAAAAAAATCTGACCATAGAAAGTTTCTATGGTGACAAAGAAGATCAAAACACATACCCAGAAGAAGTTAGCAAAGTTAAAGCTCTACATGGTATCAGACCATTGAAGAGCTCAACAAGAACTTTGAAAATCAAATAAGAGAAGTAGAGGAAAAAATGGGAATAGAAATGAGAATGATGAAAGAAAATCATGAAAAATTAGTTAACAGTTTGATAAATATGCTGACAAAAATAACATCTTATAAATATATTAGGTCAAATGATAAAAGAGGTACAAAAATATAAGGGAAAGAATACCTTAAAAAGCATAATTGGCCAAATGGAAAATGAGATATAAAAATTCACTGAAGCAAAAGCAAAAAAAAAAAAAAAACCAAAACTCAAAAATCTCCTTAAAAAGTAAAATTGGCCAAATGGAAAAAGATGCATAAAGGCTAACTGAAGAAAATAATTCCTTAAAATTTAGTATTGAGCAAATGGAAAATAATGATTTTATAAGAAATCAAGAAACAATAAAACAAAACCAAAGGAAAGGAAAAATAGAAGAAAATGTGAAATATATCATTGGAAAGAACAATTGACCTTGAAAATATTTCCAGGAGAAATAATTTTAAAATGATTGGACTACCTGAAAACCATGATTTAAAAAGAGCCCAGACATCATCTTTAAAGAAAATAACAAGCAAAACTGCTCTACTCTTCTAAAATCTCTGATATGCTAAGAAATGAAACAATTCATCTTTCATCTCCTGAAAGATATCTCCAAATAAAAACTCCAATGAATATGATACCAAATTCCAGACCTCTCAAGTCAAGGAAAAATATTTCAAGCAGCTGGAAAGAAACAATTCAAGTATCATAGAGCTACAGTCAGGTTGACATAAGATTTAACATTTTCTACAATAGGGGATCAGAGAATTTGGAGGTCAGAGGACCTAGAATTACAACAAAGAATCATCTACATAGGAAAACTGAGTATAATCCTTCAGGGAGGAGGTGGGGAACAGATATTCAATGAAATAGAAGATTTTAAAACATTCTTGATGAAAAGACCAGAGCTGAATAGAAAACTTTACTCAAATACAGGACTCAAGAGAAACATAAGAAGATAATCAGAAAAGGAAAATCATAAGGGATTTAAGAAGGTTAAATTGTTTACATTCCTACATGGGAAAATGATACTTAAACTCTTAAGAACTTTTTCATTATTAGAGCTGCTAGAAATACATATTGACAGAGGGAATTGGTATAAATTAAATGTGAATGAATGATCTTTTAAAAATGAAATTAATGGATGAGAGAGAAAGGTACTGGGAAAAATGCAGAGAGGTAGAATGGGATAAATCATCTCACATCTCACTAAAGATGACTGAAAAGTTTTTACAATGGAAGGGAGGAAAGGGAGGTGAGAAGTGAGAATGAGCCTTATTCTTATCAAAACTGACTCAAAGAGAGGATAACTTACCCACTTAATTGGGTATAGAAATCTACTTTACACTACAGGAAAGTAGGAGGAGAAGGGCAGTGATAGAAGAGAAGGCAAATTGAGAGAAGGGATAATAAGAAGCAAAATACTTTTGAGGAGGGACAAGGTGAAAGGAGAGAGAAAATAGAATAAATGGGGGAAATAGAATGAAGGGAAATAAAATTAGCAATCATAAGTTTGGAAAAAATTAAAGCAAATTTCTTTGGTAAAGGTATATAGATAACCTGAGCCAAATTTGTAAAAAAAAAAATAAGAATTATTTCCCTACTGGTAAAGATCAAAACATTTGAACAGTTTTCAGATGAAGCAGTCAAAGATATCAATAGCCATATGAAAAATTTCTCTAATTCATTATTTATTGGAGAAATGCAAATTTAAATAATTGTAAGGTACTACCTCATACCTATTAGATTGACTAATGGTACAGAAAAGAAAAATGACAAATGATGGAAGGAATGTGGGAAAAATGAAACATTAATGCATTATTGGTAGAATTGTGAACTGAATCAACCATTCTGTAGAACAAGTTGGAACTATGCTAAAGGGCTATAAACCATGCATACCTTTTGATCTAGCAATACCACTATGTTTGTATACCAAAAGAGTTACAAAACAAAAAAGGAAAGGAATCCATACACTCAAGAATGTTTATCGTAATTCTTTTTTTTTTTGGGGGGGGGGGAATTGGAAATTGAGAGGATGCTCATTAACTAGGGAATGGCTGAAATTTATTTTTAAAGTTGTAGAGTTAACTGAAGGTTACAAGGATAGAATATGTCCAAGGTTGGAATTAAACCTAGGACCATTTAAAAGATGATCTTCTGTGAATGACTTAGTTATTTTCAGCATTACATTGATCTAAGGCAATTCTAAAGGATTTACAATCAAAAATGCTATCCATCCCCAGAGAAAAAATTGACAGTGTCTAGATACAGATTGAAGCATACTTTTTTGTTTTAAATTTTATTTTTCTTGAGTTTGTTTTTGTTTTTGTTTTTGTTTTATATTTTCTTTCATACCATGATTAAAATAAAAATGTTTTGATTACTATGGAAATTTTTTTTGCATGATTCTACATTTATAACCTATATTGAATTACTTGCCTTCTCAATGGGTATGGGTAGGGAGGGAGTAAGGGAAAGTATTTCAAACTCAAAAGTTTTGAAAATGAATGTTAAGTGTTTTTTTCATGTAAATGGGGGAAAATAAAGTAATAAGCTCAAAAAATCTTACAAGAAAACATTGGCCACTTGGGAAAGGGCGATTTTGAGTTGAACTGAGTGATTTAATAAAAAGGAAGATTTTAGAGAGATTAGAAGAGAATAAGAGAAAGTCAGTGAGTGTACATAAAATATAGTTAAAGAAATTTGAGAAAGGAAAGATAAATATATGGTGATAGTCCAAAAATATTGTAAGATTCAGTGAGGTGATTTTTTGTGGGTGAGGGAATTGGGAATATTTGTAAATAGTATTAAAGAAAGAACTGGTAGATTGGAAGAGATTAAAGATATGTAAGAGAAGGGACCAATTTGTTGGAGTTAATGGTAAGGGATGAGATCAAGGTTGCAACGGAAAGCCTGGGTTTGCCTTGAAGAAAGTCTTATTAGAATAGAAAAAAAAAAACTTTAGAAGTCTTTCATTCTAATCTTTGAATTTCTGATTAAGAAAATCCGACTTAGCAAGGTGAAGTTTTATCCAAAGTCAAACAGCTATTGCATAATGGAGCTAAGGCTTGCGCTTGAATCTATGTTGTATGTTTTCAGATTGATATTTTATATCTACATGACACCAAAACTATATGATGAAAGGTGAAAAATTATTAATTGGTTCTACAAAATGGTTGGATTCTCTTCTACCAATATAATTATACATTAAGAAATTAATTAAAGATTGTGTAGAGATACCTTCATTTATGAAATCCATGGCAAAATGGATTTGGACAGGAAAAATAAATTGATGGGTACTATCTCAGAGGCTAAAGACAACGAGGGAGGTTCTGAAACATGAGTGCTATAATCATAGGACTATCTAATAACAGTCTACATCTTTGCATCTTGGTCTCTGTGTGGAATCGAGTCGCTCAAAAAGGTAGTTGTAGCTACTATGTAGCTATATGTAGAAACCAAATTCTAATTAACTTTCTGGGTAAATATTTGATGATGTACATAATACTGACTGAATCAGGTAAAACCACATTCTTTGATATATTCCACTACCCTTCCATTTTATTTCAAACTCCTTTGGGTTTGTATTGGTGCGATGGTCTCTACTGCTGATTGTTCTCCAAGATCATTGGCTTTGGAATCAGAAGTCCTAGGTTTAATTACCTTCTGGGATTCCTGCTATCTTTGTGACCTCCAGTAAATACTTTAACACCCCAGGCTTTAGTTTTCTAAGTTAAAAATGAGTATTTGGACCAGATGACCTTTGAGGTCTTTTTAAATTCTAACTCAATGATCCTTTTTATCACAGAGGACACCACTAGGTCATTTCTTGTCACAAGGACCCTGGAGAGATTAAGTTACTTTTGTGCTTTTCTTGAAGTTCAAGACAAAGTTGTTTTTTAGAATACGAAATTCTT
>JAJPUD010000579.1:84035-145728 GCA_023553655.1 Myrmecobius fasciatus
CATCCCTCTCTCTGGGTGTATATGGCTTTCTTCAGTGAACAATTGGAGGTGGTTTGAAACATTTCATTGTTGAAGAGAGCCATGTCCATCAGAATTGATCGTCATATAGTACTGTTGTTGCCGTGTATAATGATCTCCTGGTTCTGCTCATTTCACTCAGCATCAGTTCATGTAAATCTCTCCAGGCCTTTCTGAAATCATCTTGCTGGTCATTTCTTACAGAACAATAATATTCCATAATATTCATATACCATAATTTATTCAGCCATTCTGCAATTGAAGGGCATCTATTCAATTTCCAGTTTCTAGCCACTACAAAAAGGGCTGTTAGGCAGTCTTTTTAAAGTAAGTATATCACACTTGAGCCTGAGCAAAATATAATGGTTGACCAATTTGAGTGATATATAGATAGAGAAGAAGGTTAGTTCAAGCTTCAGAGATTGAGGTCTTAAATGAAAATTTAAAAAAGGGAGAAATCTGAATCAATCTAAATCATTGATTATTATAGTAACTTTTTCAGATGGAAGATTGAATCTCAAGCCCTGATATTGATGTTGTAATTTTGGTTAAATCTCCCAGTCTCATTTTCCTCAATTGCAAAATGAAAATGCCCTATAGGATTGTGAGGAAAACATCTTGTCAATCAGTTCACAGTCACTGATTAAGCACTCATTATCTACTAAGCACAATGCTTAAAAAGAGAGACCACAATTACAAACAAAAAGAAAGATGTCTCTACTCTCAAGGAACTCATTCTAATAAAGATGACAATAAAGACATTTTGAAAAGGTGGGGAAAGGAGGTGCCAGGTATGATGACATGATGGAGAAGTTTGGAGAAATACAGCCCAGTGAGAAATGAAGAGACAGCTATCCTCAGGAACCTTCATTAAATGGAGATTTTAAGGAGTTACTGAATTAGAGGAGGAGGCTATGGAAGAAATTTGTAAATTTAAAAGTATGATGTGGGCTATATTTTTGGATTTATTTAGCACATAACTTGAGTTGTTTCCTCAAGAAGCTCTTACTAAGACTGTTTCTTATCTGAACATAGGAAGTTTGAATAGAACTGAACCAATCTTGGATTGACATGAGCCACATGGCTATTTGGTTTTCGACATTTGCCTGCTTCTAACACTTCTTTGTGTAAATAAGGTCCCTGCTGCTTTTATTTCCATAAGAAATTCTCTTTGTGACTATGATCTTAATTTAGTAAAGTGCAGCACATGTCTGAAAATTTATTTCCCCAACAAAGTACTTAGAACTATTAAGTTCTGGGAATCCACAGTCTTAAACTATGAAAAAAAAAAAAGAGGTCTGACATCAGAGATTCCCAACTGAATTAGGGCTCAGGCTGATGGTGAATTATAGCATGGATTGAGGGGTGTTTGGGACATAAGAGCAATTAAGAGATTTAGAAATGAATTCATGGAGAAATAAAGTCAGTATATTTGAATTCAAGCAAGGAGACATTCAAGGTCTAAAATGAAACACAAAGGGAGAGAAACATGGGCAAAACAAAGGTAACCAGGGAGACTCAGGGTAATTACCAGGACTCCTAAGTGTTTTAAGGTCATTCTCTTCTACCTCCTTCTCCCATGTGAAGTATGTATGTGGCATTTTAAAGTTTGCCATGTGCATATGTGTTATTTGATCCTTATGAAGTATGTGATATTATTATCTTCACTTTACATATGAGAGAACTGAGTCTGAGAATCAATTGACTTGGCTAGAGTCATACAACTAGTAAATTTCTGAGGAAGTATTTGAATTAAGGTATTCCTAACTACAAGCCAGTGCTCCATTCACTGTTTCATTTAATATTTTAATTTAATAAATAGCCTCTGTATAAAATCACTCATAATTTTTTATCAACTTTAGTATGGATTTTAAAAGCATTTTAAAATAATTAAATATTGGAAGTTCTGCTCCATCATGCAGTACTAGAGTTGAATGAGTTCTTTTGCCATCATCCAACTTTTCATATATGCAGGCTACTCTCATTTAAATCTACCTGGGTACCTGATCTATTTGTAGGGAAAGTTTTTGTTTCTCTCCGAGTCTGTTCATTAGTTATAGTCCTCCCAAGAGGAGATCACAGCTATATCAATGAAAAGTCAGGGAAGGAAATTCAATTTATTAAAGCCTAGTGAATAGAAGGCAGGAAGACCTCAATTTCTCTTCTCTTCCAGACACTTAAAAGCTGTCTGATCTTTTCACTAATTCAGTTTTCTCTATTGTTAACATGTAAAAAATAAGATATAAAGTAATTCAAAGAACTAAACAGTCACCAATCTATCATTCTAGGCTAATTATACATTGTTAAATCAACCACAAACATTTATTAAGTACTACTATGTGTCAGCACTGTTTTGTGCTGGGGACACAGATATGAAAAAAACAATAAATGCTTCTCTCAAGAAGCTTATATTCATACTCTTCAGATTACTTCTCCTACAAGAGGTCTTCCCCAATTTCCTAAGTTCTTGATGCTTCTCTAACCTTGAAATTACTTTGTATTTATTTTGTAGATATATTCTATATTTATTCACCTGTGAAGAATCTAAATTCCTCCAAGATAATGGAAACTCTTTGATGGCAAGTCCTCAGTGGACATAGGCATAATAACTGTTTTTATTTGATTATTTTTTGAATGAAATATTTATTTTGACTGATTATTTTTGATGTGATATTGTAATTAAACTGATTCACAAAACTTGAGTTACAGTGGAAACTTCAGTTATTATCCCTTTCAGTTATAGTTCATTAGCCTCTGTACACACACACATAGACACACACACACACACTCACTTCTCAAGAAGAAGAATTAGTCAAATCATCTAGCCCTGTTTATGATCAATATTAGTCACAAGATATCATTCCAGGTAAAGCAATGTAGTTATTGTTTTTGTCTGATGCTCAATCCTATCTTCATCAATACATTCCTGAATTTTACTTGCAATTAAAGTCAAGCTTATTAACCTATTAAAACTTTGTGGATGTTATTATTTGTTTGTTTTTTGAGATCTGTGGCTTCTTTTTACTCTTCTAACTTTCATGCTTTTTCAAAGATCAAAGGTCAATTGGATTGGTCAGTTATTTCATTAAGTTGGGTAAAGATTTCATATGGACTTGGTAGTTCACATTGTCTGAGGAGAACCAAAGAACCAAATATAGAGCTTCTTGTAGCTTCTAAAGAGACCTTTTAAAAGTTATTTTTTTTAAGTTATAGAATTTTGTCATGGGAAGCTATTTTCTCTCTTTTTAAGAAATTGTAAGCATTTCAGATTTTCCCCACAAACAAAACAAAAAACCAACTAGAAAAGGAGATCCTGATTTTTTTTTTTTTTTTTGCTGAGGTAATTGGGGTTAAGTGACTTGCCCAGGGTCAATTCAGGGCTGGTACTCTATCCACTGAGCCACCTAGCTGCCCCAAGATCCTGATTCTTTTTTTTTTTTTAAAGCTTTTTATTTACAAAACATATGAATGATTTTTCTACATTGACCTTTGCAAAACTTTTTTTCCCAAGCTTTTCCCCTCCTTCCCCCTAGATGACAGGTAATTTAATACATGCTAAATATGTTAAATTATATGATAAATCCAATATATGTATACATATCTATATAGTTATCTTACTGCACAAGAAACATCAGATCTAGAAAGAGAGAAAAAAAACCTAAGAAGGAAAACAAAATGCAGGGAAATATTCACAGAAAGTGTTAGAATGCTGTGTTGTGGTTCACACTCAGTTCCCTCAGACCTCTCTCTGGATGTATATAACTATCTTCATCGCTGAACAATAGGAACTGGTTTGAATCATATCATTGTTGAAGAGAACCATGTCCATCAGAATTGATCATCGTATAGTCTTGTTGTTGTGTATAATGTTCTCCTGGTTCTGCTGATTTCACTCAGCATCAATTCATGCAAGTCTCTCCAGGCGTCTCTGATATCATCCTGCTGGCCGTTTCTTACCAAACAATAATATTCCATGACATTCATATACCATAATTTATTCAACCATTCTCCAATTGATGGGCATCCTTTCAGTTTCCAGTTTCTTGCCACTACAAAAAGGGCTGCCACAAACAAGATCCTGATTCTTTTTTTTTTTTTGATATAAAGCTTTTTATTTACAAAACATATGAGTGACCTTTCAACATTGACCTTTGCAAAAACTTTTTTTCCCAAGCTTTTCCCCTCCTTCCCCCCACCCCCACCCCTAGATTACAGGTAATCTAATACATGCTAAATAGGATAAATTATATGACAAATATAATACATGTATACATATCTATACAGTTATCTTACTGCACAAGAAACATCAGATCTAGAAAGAGAAGAAGAAAAAGACAACCTAAGAAGGAAAACAAAATGCATGGAAATATTCACAGAAAGCGTTAAAATGCTGTGTTGTGGTTCACTCTCAGTTCCCACAGGCCTCTCTCTGGATGTATATGACTATCTTCATCGCAGAACAACTGGTTTGAATCACATCATTGTTGAAGAGAACCATGTCTATCAAAATTGATCATCGTATAGTCTTGTTGCTGTGTATAATGTTCTCCTGGTCCTGCTGATTTCACTCAGCATCAGTTCATGCAAGTCTCTCCAATCCTCTCTGAAATCCTCTTGGTGGTCATTTCTTACAGAATAATAATATTCCATAACATTCATATACCATAATTTATTCAGCCATTCTCCAATTGATGGGCATCCTTTCAATTTCCAGTTTCTTGCCACTACAAAAAGGGCTGCCACAAACATTTTTGCACATGTGGGTCCCTTTCCCTCCTTTAAAATCTCTTTGGGATATAGGCCCAGTAGAAACACTGCTGGGTCAAAGGGTATGCACAGTTTGATAACTTTTTGAGCATAGTTCCAAATTGCTCTCCAGAATGGTTGGATCCATTCACAGTTCCACCAACAATGTATCAGTGTCCCAGTTTTCCCACATCCCCTTCAACAGTTATCATTATCATTTCCTGTCATTTTAGCCAATCTGACAGGTGTGTAGTGGTGTCTCAGAGTTGTCTTAATTTGCATTTCTCTGATCAATAGTGACTTGGAGCACCTTTTCATGTGACTGGAAATAGTTTCAATTTCTTCGTCTGAAAACTGTCTGTTCATATCTTTTGACCATTTATCCATTGGAGAATGGCTTGAATTCTTATATATTTGAGTCAATTCTCTATATATTTTAGAAATGAGGCCTTTATCAGAACCTTTGGATGTAAAAATATTTTCCCAGTTTACTGCTACCCTTCTAATCTTGTCTGCATTCATTTTGTTAGTACAAAACCTTTTTAACTTGATATAGTCAAGATCCTGATTGTTAAAGAAGAAAATGACTCTTAGAAAATCAGAGGGGAAGAAAGCAAAGTAATAAGAGATCAAGAAATAACAAAGCAAAATATAAAGGATGAAAAAAGAGAAGAAAATGTGAAGCATTTTAAAAGAAAAACAACAGAGCTAGAAAATGATCAAGAAGAGAAAACATAAGAATAATTGGAGTACCTGAAAGCTGTGATCAAAAATAAGAGAACCTTGACACAATAAAACAAGAAATAATCAAAATTGTCTGGAAGTGATAGAACAAGGGGAGAAAGTAGAAATAGAAAAAAATTCATTAATCATCTCAAGAAGACCCCATAGGGAAAACATGTAGGAACATTATTGCTAAGTTTTGAAACCTTCAAATCAAAGAGAAAATTTTATAAGGAACACATAAAACCCAATTCAACATACTGAAACTACAATTAGATTTGTACAGGATTTATTAGCAGCTACAATAAAATAAAAAAAAACACAGGTCCTGGAATAATAATTATCAATGATGAAAGGTACTAGTGTGGCCAAAAATATTATGTCCAACAAAATTAAGTATAACATTGAATGAAAAAAAAAAAAGATATTCAATGAACTCTCAGATTTTTTCTCAAACTGGAATAGGCCCCAGTAGGGCCTTTATTGGTTCCTGCATGGGCAACTGATCACAGGGAATAGAAAAATAGGATGCAGCTATCTACCTAGCCAAGTGCTGGAAGCTTGGTCATGGTAAATGTTGAAAACTCTGGGCCCCAGCAGAGGCTTGTTAGTTTTCAAAGTCTTGATGAGTCCTTAACCAATGTTTGAAAAGTACCTCCCACCTCAGATAACCATTTCCTATAAATATCCCTCACAAGAAATGTCCTCTGACCAACCAGTCCCCTGATGGTGTTTGCTTCTATCTGCTTTTATGACAATAAAAGTCCTAATTTCTTTTTCTGTGAGAAAAAAAGTCCAAATGATGTAAATTGTGTCCTTGATTGTGTTTACCCTGATCATGGTGGGGAGGACTGGAGAGACCCCAAATCTCAAAATCCTCCTGTCAAGATAGGAGGGATCCCACCCAACCTGTTCATAGGGAAACTTCAAGATCTCTACCTATTCAATCAGAAATCTCACCCCTTTTCTCACACCTCATCACTAACACTTAGTAATTTTCACTGTCGAACCTGTAAACCCCTCTGCAATTTTGTTAGTGTCAAAACCTGGAAGAAGGTATTTGGGGGTAGGTCTCTTAGTCTCATGCCCCCTTTCTGGACTCCTTTCTTCACTCTGAATTTGACCTTTTGCCAGGATTAGTAAGTCTCTGCCCTTTCTCCTTGTTTTCTGTCCCTCCCTCTCCCTTAGGAGTAACTGGGCAGCTGTGGTTGAGGGGACTGACCTATTTGATTGACCCACTTTTGTGAAGTCTGCCTTCCTATATACAGGAGGCCCCTTGGTTAGAATGCAACTTGTCTCCTACTTGGCCTTTTTGAACAGGAAACTTCTATCCCCCCACTACCCTCTGAGATATTTTCTTAAGAATTGGAATAAATTCACAGGGCAGGTTCTGAAAAGGATGCGTAAGATTTTTTTTTTCCAACACCACCTGGTCCCAAATACAATCTGGAAAATCAGGAATGGTGACCTAAATATGGGTCTCTAAATTTTGACACCATTCTGCAATTGTATTTATTTTGCCATAGTGAGGGAAAAGGGGAGAGGTCCTCTATGTCCAGGCCTTCGTGGCTTTTAGCCAGGATCTTGATTTGCACAAGAACTGCAAGATGCTCTTGGCCATACTAAATATAACTTTTGACAAAGCCCCTCACCACAACTCCCTGTCCAGATCTACCCCAATATTCTAAATGACAATGTTCTTCCTCCCCTTTCTTCTGCTCCAGGGCTCTGTGATGGGTTTAGGATTCTTTTCATTCCCTTTTTCCTTCTATCCTCTCTCATAGACTCCCCATCTCTGCTGTTCCTCTCAGACCTCGACTCCTCCCCCTTCTCAGCTTTGGCCCTGTCAAGCCCTAACTAATTTATTTAGCTCTTTCTCTTATTCTCAAGGAGTTCTCTTTCCTTCTAACATTTGGGGGAAACTCCTTTTATCACCCCAGCCTCCACCTTCCCAATCTGGAAGATCCCAGACCCTTCTGGTGCCAAGCAACGGTCTGTGTCCCCTTGTCTATTTTTTTTAATTTTTAATTTTTTATTTGCAAAACATATATATGAGTAATTTTTCAACATTGACCCTTACAAAGCTTTCCGTTACAAATTTTCCCCCTTTAGTCCCCATCTCTCCCCTAGATGGCAGGAAGTACACTACATGCTAATTATGTTAAAATACTTGACAAATCGAGTATATGTATGCATATTTCCACACTTATCTTGCTGTGCAAGAAAAATCGTGACTACAAGAAGAAAAAAAGGAAACACAATGCAAGCAAACATCAATAGAGAGCATGAAAATGTTATGTTGTGGTCCACATTTCATATCCCTCTCTCTGGGTGTGCATGGTTTTCTTCAGTGAACAATTGGAACTGGTTTGAAACATTTCATTGTTGAAGAGGGCCATGTCCATCAGAATTAATCATCATATAGTCTTGTTGTTGCTGTGTATAATGATCTCCTGGTTCTGCTCATTTCGCTCATCATCAGTTCATGCAAGTCTCTCCAGGCCTCTCTGAAATTATCCTGCTGATCGTTTCTTATAGAACAATAATATTCCATAACATCCATATACCATAATTAATTCAGCCATTCTCCAACTGATGAGTGTCCCCTTACCTATTGATGATATTACAAATTCAAAACTAGATTAGGTTCCTGTTCTAAAAATCCTATGAGAAGAATGAATAAAGATCCCTTCCAATTTGTCCTTATATGGGGGTATGTGAATCTCATTTTAGCTTAATGCTGCAAAATATTGAGAATGCTTAGGCCTATAGAGATAATATATAAGATGGTTTCCCCAAGGAACTGAAGTTGTCCCCACTAAGGACTCTCTGTAGGATTATAATGATCCTGGGGATAGATTCCTTAGAGATCAAATGCTAACTTGTTTAGCCAAAGATATTAATTTTTTTCCCCAAAGATGTCCTTAAGGGAATGCACAAGCAAGTTAACTATGATTAACTGGCATCCTGCAGGACTCAGAGGAAAATCCCATTACTTTTAGGGACAGACCTGAACTTAATAGAAATTTGATATATAAGATCCAAGATAAATAGAGGATAAATATTAAAGACTAATTTCAAGGAATTCAGTAAAGGACAAAACTATTTTACACATGGAAATGCAAACCATGTATCTAAGATTACCCAATTAAGAATGTCAATCTAAAAAAAAAAAAAGAGTGGGGCAGAGCTGAGTATGACGTTATTTTAAAAAACAAAAGTATATAAGAAAAGGTAAAAATAGTAACAAAAACCAATTTTATTATGTTATGTGAATTTTGCTATATGTAATTAGGTTATATGAATGAGGTAAGAGAGCAGGAACTGTCACAGATGGGAGAGGACTAGTAGTTCTGAAATCCTATTCATGTCAGTATGGATTAAAGAAGGAACAATACATAAATACATAATAAATCTTCAAAATTTATAAAGAAATAAGAACAGGAATAAATAGAATAAAGAGGGGGTATAGAAGGGTATATAGGTTAACAGGAATAGGATAAAGTGTGTAGATTAATGAGAATGAAATGAAGAGAGGGAAAGGGTGAGAGGAGAAATTAAGGGAGGAATCAAGACAAGCTAAAGAGTAGAACTAAAGTAGGGAAGTTATTAGGGATTGAAAATAAGATATATACAAACACAATGACAATGATCAGAAGTTGAATTTATTAGAAAAAAACGGGGTAGTAATCATTGATCTTAGACAAAAATCAAAGATTTAATCAAGAGAGAAATCTACATAAATGTTAGCCATATTAATATTATTTTAGATTAATGTGTATGCATGTACATATACTTATGTAAATGTGTATATATGTGTATGAATATATTTATATATATATATATACATATACATATATATATTCATGTATAACTATCTCTCTTGGGGAAGTGAGGGAGAGGAAAGGGTGAAAAAAGAATAAAGTAAAGAGTATTCAGCAAAGAACACACACACAAAAAAAACCTACAAGGATGCAAAGAAAAAATGGATAATCATCTTCCACTGGTTCAGTCTTTTTATTTTACAGACAAGAAAACTGAAGCTAGTAATGGCAAAATAATTTGCCCAAGATTTTAAAGATAGACTCATCAAAGATAGAACTTTAACCCAGGATTTCCTGGCTCCCAGTCTGATTGCTAGCTATTACACTTATGGGTCTAGAAGACTTATGCTAAAGTTAAAATTTTAAACTTTGTAGCTTACTTAATGAAACAGAGAAAATATCTGCCCAACCTGGCATTTTGGCTCTTGTTTTTGTCTATTGTGATAGATTGATTTTGGTATGAGACTTCCACCTGGTGGACAAAAGTTGAATATGTTATCAATTTTCTTAACAGTCAACTCTTTTAATAGTTTAATAGGTGAGTTATCTCCATAGCTGGGGATGGCCAAATATTTTTTTGAGATATGGAGTAGCTGGGAATGTGACAATCTGAATAAAAGTAGTAGTGTTAGGGAGTTGGGAATGGAAGGGTATCACTAACTGTTAAAATTATAAAATTATCTTTGGTTTTGATTTCCCTCATACTTATTAGTAGCATGACAATGGACGAGTCATGTTTCCCTCTGAGTCTGCTTCTGTCATCTCTAGAATGGGGATGCTAATTCCATCAACATCTACTACACAGGGCTATGGTACAGAAAGCTCTTTGTCAATTATAAAGGACAACATAAATGTGAATTATTGTTATCTTGTGAACCTGGCAAGGCATTTGATATTTTTCAGTTTTCTTACCAATAAATTGAGGAAAAAAACAGCACCTACCTCCCAGGGTTGTTGGGGCATAAAATAAGAAAATAAGTATAAAACATTTATTATAGTATCTGACATAGTAAGCACTACATAAATGTTTATTTATATAGTATATAATTATATATTATATTATCAATTAATTATTAATACATTATTAATTAATAATCATAATTTATTGTTATTAATATATTATTAATTAATTAATATATAATTATATATCATATAATATATACTATTATTTTGAATTACACTTATTTTATAGATATTGTGAGATCAAATGAAATAGCATTTTAAGTTGTAAAATGTAAAATTTATGTTTAATGCCAGTTATAGGAATATACTTATATCAAAAATATCTAGCAAGTGATGGAAAAAAAGCCAGCATTCCTAGGAATAAGGATGAGACCACAAGAAAATTTACATGTTAAAAATAGTCATAGGTCTAAAGTTGAAAGGGACCTTAGAAATTGTTTTACCTAGGAAGACAGACAATGCTTGAAGCCTCTGCTTTTTAGGAATATTAAAAACATTTAAGGGGGAAAAATCATCCCTGTGGCATTTGTGCTTCTCTCAGCTCTGAATGAACAAATATATTACATTCTCTTGGTGTAGTTAATAGCTCTCAGGAAAACACATTCAATTAGGTTTTCCTTGAATAAGGAGGAATACTGGCAACAATACAGATTCTCTTGCAGAAGAATTAGTTCCACAGAAATGCAAACAATAGTTTACAAGGCATTGTATAATGGTTAGTTAGCCATGCAATGTACTCCAATGGAGTTGCTTTTTTCTTCCCCCGGTAATGAATACAATAATGATCTATGTTGAAAGGACTGAATTGGGTATAGAGGAAAGTAGAAGTAAAAATGTGGTTATTATTAATAAACTGGTATAACTTTAAGCCTCAGAAGAAGTTTTAGGTGGCACTGTGGATAGATAGATCTTATAATCAGACATAATCAGAAAAACCTAAATTGAAATATTGCCTAAGACACCTTTTTGACTCTGAAGAAATCATGCAAACTTTCTTTGCCCTGTCTTCTTCATCTGTGAAATAATGGCATTTATCTTAAAGAGACATTATGAGGATTAAATAAGTTAATATGTATAGAGCTCTGCAAACCATAAAGTGCTTTATAAATATTGTTGTTACTTTTATTATTATTTTGTGGTTGATTATTGTTGTTATGGTGATGAGAGATTTGTCAGGAGTAGAAGAGCAGAGAGGTAGACTTTAAGTCTTATGAAACCTATAAATTTAGGCCTTATGTCAGTTTTCAAGTAGAAGGACATAGTCATAGAAAGTTCTTTGCCTAAGTTAATACTTTATCACCTTTAAGTGTCCTTCCTATTTTCATCCATAGCAGTCTATGTCACTTTAAACATTTCGGTTAACTTTCATCCTACAGGTTTGAGGTCTAAACTGTCAATCTGGTTTAGCCTTTGTGCTGACATGGTTTTACTGGGGTATGGCTGCTGTATTTATTTTAGTTTCTTGAAACCACAGGTGAGAATTGGGTGACAGGTGGACACCAAAGGTGGATGAACAGCCCTGAAAAGGGCTTAACCTTCACACTAGAGATACTAGTCATTCATGAACATTCATACACTCCAAGTGTGATTTAGGGGGATGTCTTTTATGTGAATAAGGTGAAGACTTCCTCAGAGAATAAGTATAATTTATTCCAACAGCCATGAAGCTGGCAGAATCAAGCACTGTGAAACATTTTGGCTTTGGTCATACATGGAAGACACTGCATCACGGGTCATTGCCAGTCATCCTGATTTTTTGTCTTGACACTGGACTTCAATGACTGTGGATGAGAATGAAGCTGATGACTGCAACTTTCCCTCACTTAAATCCAATTCTTACTCATGAATTAAGACATTGCCCCATGGGATATGAACAATAACACTGGAAGGGATATTTGTAATCAACTAATTTGACTCATTTTTTACAGATGAGAAAAATGAGATATATAGAATTTCTTTTATATCAATGATTAAAAGTACTCTTTCCAAAACAAAAATAAATGACTGTGAATCACTTTTTTAAAAATTTCTGAATGTTGAGATGTCAGATCTTTAAATTACCGCCAGAGGGAGCCACAGCATTTCTAATGAACATAACTTTACAAGTTATTTTACAAGTTATTTACAGAGTAAATTGAGGTCCAACTTAGATCAGAATAGATATGACTTTATGGAAAAATACATTAAAATGCATACAGGACCTTTTTTGACTATACCCTTCCCTAATGGATTCTCTTGTTTTTTTTTCTATCCCACTCCCAAGAAAATGTTTCTGATTTTGTGCCTCCCTTTTTTGTTGAATTGAATTAGATCTCAACAACAACTTCACTGTTTCATACTTCTGTTAGTTCCCAATTTGATTATCACAACAGTTTCATGGACATTTTGTATCCATGTCTCTAGCCCTCATGAGGAATTCTGGGAGAGAGACAATATATGCAGTGCTGTTCCCTATATCTAGCTATGGTAAAAACAAGCTCAATGAGGCAGGCCTCTCAGTGCTTGCTTATGGTAGTTTTGACAGTAGTGCTGAATCAGGGTCACCATCAAATCTACTTACAAAAGCTAATGAGACTTAAGTGAAAGTGGATCTAATTCTGAGAGCAAATTTTTGTATTACATCCTAGCTCATTTTTTCTGGAGCCATATTTACATTTCTTTTTTTTTTCTCAAGGGGAAAAAGTCATTGCTCATCATTAAAACTGTAATTTCTCCAGTAAAACAATACTAATTTAATTTTCTCATGCCCACTACATCAAATCCATGCTCCTCAGCTCAAATTTCAAGGCCTAATTTAGTTGGTTCCCATTTAGTTATCCAACTTTATTTCACTAATAAACATAGTTCATTTTATGTTTGTCTCTTTTTCTGCTGCTCCATACATACATCACTGGGTCAATGTGAGTTTCTGCCTCTATATCTTTGCTCCCTTTATTTCTGCAAAACAGATTACCTTCTTCATTTTCCCCTACCTGTGTAAATCCCACTCATTCTAAAGTATACACATCAAATTTTCTGAAGTGAAATGCTTCATTTATGTAACCTTTTCTTCAAATATTTTAGCTCAAAGTAAACTCTTCTTTAAATTTCTCTAGCAATGAGTCCCTAACGGATGTTTTAGCACTGTTTTATAATTTTTCATTGATTCATACAATGTTAATATCTTCTCATTAGGACATAAGTTTCTTAGGATCAAAGGGTCAGACCTTGTTTGGATTTATCTTATTGCCTATCAATTTTGAATATACAGTAGATACTCCCTAAATACTTTTTGATTGATTGACTTCTTTATTTTGGAATTTGAATAGGTACTTGATGATGGGATTTTGTTTTTGTACAAATTAATGTGATAAAGCAGAGTATAGGAGGATTCATAGAAGCCACATGATCCTGAGTAAGTCACTGAATCTTTCAGTTCTCTAGGCAGCTCTCTAAGACTAGATGGTGCTGACCTGTATTGATAAATGTATTCATCCTAATGAAAAGCTCTAGCCTTATTTCCTGCACTAATTTCTAAAGTTTGCAAAAGTATTGCCTACATTATTTTATTTGAACTTCCCAATAGTTTTCTGTGGTAGATACTAGGAGCATTGCTATCCTCATTACGTAGGAGGGAAAAGTGAGGTTCAGAGAGATTGACAACCAGGTGACATGTTAATTCAGGTCTTCCTGACTAAGAATCCAGCATAATATCCATTGCTTTACATGGGCAATGTATAAGGGAAGAGGACTAGATTGAAAAGCAGAAATACTTACATACGTTGAGCTACAAATAGTGGACAAGCTATTATGGGAGTATGGCAACAACAAAATTATACGATGATCAATTCTGATGGACATGGCTCTTTCCAAAAATCAATAATGAGATGATTCAGATCAGTTCCAATAATCTTGTGATGAAGAGAGCCATCTACATCCAGAGATAGGGCTGTGGGAACTGAGTGTGGACCACAACATAGCATTTTCACTCTTTCTGTTATTGTTTGCTTGTATTTTGTTTTCTTTCTCATTTTTTTTCCTTCTTCATCCACTTTTTCTTGTGCAGCAAGATAATTGTATAAATATGTATACATATATTGGATTTAATATATATTTTAACATGTTTAATATGTATTGGATTATCTGCCATCTAGGGGAGGGAGTGGGGGGGAAAGGAGGAGAAAATTTGGAACACAAGATTTTGCAAGAGTCAATGTTGAAAAATGTTCCCATGCATATGTTTTGTAAATAAAAAGCTTTAATAAAAAAAGTTATTGTGGGAGCAGAATCTAGAAGAAAGTAGAGGATGAAGGGGAGGGAAGAACCAAAGATGATGACTCCTAAGTAATCAGTAAGTCAGAGTAATGGGGAGGATACTATTGAACCCCCCAAAATAGAAAAGCTGGGGTATTGACACATTTGAGGAACTAGGATTATTAGACATTTGTATTATTTAGCCCTTAAATCAAATCTAATTCACCACCACTGAAACCATCTGATCCTCTGGCACATTGGATCTTGGCACATTGCCCATATATGGGAAAGTCACTTCATCTTTATGAGCCTTAATTTCTGCATTCTTAAGATGAATATATTATATTTTAAGTCTCTTCTAGCTTGAACATTTTGTGATTCTGTAATATACTTCCATCTGCTTGGTTTCTACTATATGGAAGGGCATATAGTATAAATTGCAAACTTGGACAATGTCAGTTGGTATTCATCCTTTGGAGTTTATGTAAAATGTTAAATCACCTTGAACTAGTGCAGACACTTGTTTAACTTTCTTTCCCTCTACTCTCCTCTTTAACATTTCTTCTCTCAGAAAAGTGTGTTTGTCTATCTGTTGTTATTGCTGTTTTAATTTTAAGCCAGAAAACATACCTGTCTTCTCATCCTATGGAAATGGAGTTTTTATTCAATAAAAAGCATATATTTCTAATATCATAATATCTGTACCCACCAATGCATATATTTAAACTTTGCTATTTATCATCATCATCATCATTGTTATTATTCCAGGTGAATTAATGGAAAAATGAATGATGAATATAAGAAGACATTATCAATTAAGACTTGAACTCAACAAATGGCATACAAGACAAGAGAGAATGCTGTAGGCTTGCCATGGAATGGAAGTGAGGGATGGATAAGTTGGCTGTTGCCTTGCCATGTACTAGCTAAATTTTAAACTTTTTTTTCTACTTTTTTTTCCATCCATCCATTATTTATTTTTAAATTTATAGAAAACCCCAAAAGCATTTCTATAACATAGTATAATAAAAAATAATAGCAAGTGAATGTGCAAATCTATTATATACAACCTGTTATACTTTTTAAATATAAAATAAAGTTATCAAGTAAATTTTTCCTCTTCATGTGAATATACATTAATTTGATTTCTACATTGAAAAACTGATTGCTTATATCCTTTGACCATTTATCAACTTGAGAATAACTCATATTTGTATAGATTTGACAAAGTCTTTAAATATTTGAGATATGAGACCTTTACCTGAGAAACTATTTATATTTCTGTATTATGATCTTGGCTACATTTATTTGTATAAAAACTTTCAAATTTGATGTAATCAAAAGTATCCATTTTACACCTTACTTTGCCTTCTATTTCTTGTTTATTCATAAATTGCTTACCTATCCATAAGACTGACATGAATATGTAGTTATTGTTATAATTTTCTTGTAATCTCTCTTTATATCTAAGTCATGTATCCATTTTGACCTTATCTTGTTAAATAGTATAAGATATTGTTTCATGCTCTGTTTCTGTAACAATGCTTACCAGTTTTCCCAGAAATTTTTTACTGAAAAACAATTCTTAACCCCCAATTTTGTTTTATTTGTTGCTGTAAATTGTATGTCTATTGTGTTCCATTGATCTACCTTTCTATTTCTTAGCCAGTACCATGTAGTTTTGATAATTACTGCCTTATAATATGGCTTTAGATCTGGTACTCCTAAACTTCCTTCCTTTACTTTTTTTTTATTAGTTCATTTGATACTCTCTGATATTCCACTAGGTATTAAAATCCTTAAACAAGATTTTTTAATCAATGACTAGATCAGCTATGGAGGATTTAAATAAAATATTGAGCAATGTTTATAAAAATGACAAACAAGCTGATTAATTACAGAAATGCCTGGAAAGATTTACATAAACTGATGCTAGGTGATACAAGTAGACTCAGGAATACATTGTACACAATAACAGCAAGAATATGTGATGATCAGCTATGAAAGGCTTGGTTCTTCTTAGTGGTTTAGTAATCTAAAGCAATCTCAATAGACTTTGGACAGAAAATGGCATCTGCATCCAGAAAAAGAACTAAGGAGACTGAATGTAAATCAACACATACTATGTTCACTTCTTTTTTCTATTTTTTTTTTACTTCTTCCATGATTTTTCCCTTTTGCTCCAATTTTTCTCTTCCAACATGATTCATAAAGCAATGTGTATTAAAAACAAATAAATTTTTTTAATTAAAGTTTTTATTTGCAAAACAGATGTATGGGTAGTTCTTCAACATTGATCCTTACAAAGCTTTCCATTACAATTCCCCCCCCCCAGTCCCCTCCCCTCTCCTAGATGGCAGGAAGTCTACTACATGTTAATTAAAATAAATAAACTTACTATGATAAAAAGGAAAAAAAAATTGAACAATGATCACACAATGTGTTTGTATTGCAGTCACTGGTAGTAGCCATACTGAAGAGATCATGGATCCATTCAAAGGTCAAAGTTGAATTTTAATGATGCTAATGCAAAAGCAAATTAAATACAGGGAAAGGTAAGAAATATATCTAATAAACAATATTCCTAACTTTGAAAGAAGAAACATATATTTCACTCCAAGTTGCACATTTTCAGTTTTAGAATGTGTTATTTTCAAGTCAGACACTTGTACTTGAGATGAGATCTTGCTGCAGGCAGAGATTTCATTTGATTTCTGTCAGGCATTTGCAGGTAGCTTGACATTTTTCTTTCATTTTATAATCATCACATCCTGCACTTTTGGTTAAATCAGGGCAATTAGAGAATTGATCCAAAAACATGCAGGAATTGGCTGGATGAAAATAAAAGTGAGATTAAAAAATGACAGCTCAATAGGTGAATTACCATAACTTGTATTGTCTTTTCATTTTTGGTTCCCAGCCCTTAGCAAAATGCTTGGCATTGTATAATTGACATTTAGTAAGAGCTTAATAAATACTTTTCATTCATTCATTTATTCTTGAAATCTTTCATTTATTCATGCAAAATCTTTTGTTTCTATTTTTTTGAACAAAGCATTTTTGTTTACTGAATAAATAATTCTACTGTTGCAATATAGATAGGTTTCTGAGGACCCATACCTTGTAGAATGGGGAAAAAAACAAACAAAATTAAACCCTCTTCAATTTTTTTAGACCCAAGTGTTTTATGCTCCAAAGAGTGTCATCATCAGGTTAGATATCATTTACTTAGTAGAGCTCTCCCTTCTCAATGACTGTCTGTCCTTCCTATTCCCCCTGCCCCTTTTATATTGCTTCTCTTCCTTCCTCCTAAATGATAAGCAGTTAGGTGGTATAGCCGACTAAGCCCCATTGTTTTTCAGTCATTTTTCAGTCATGTCAGATTATGACTCCATTTGGGATTTTCTTGGCAAAGATACTGGAATGGTTTGCCATTTCCATCAGCAACTCATTTTATAGATGAGGAAATTGGGCAATGTCTTGCCCAGAGTCACATAGTTAGGAAATGTCTGAAGGCAGATTTGAACACAGGAAGATGAGTCTTTCTGACTCCAGATCTAGCACTCTATCTGTGCCACCTAGTTGCATTTTAGGAAAATTACTATATTTTAAAAAATCTATATTTTATATATGTATGTATGTATATATACGTATCTCATATTCTACATAGATCTCACATATAAAACATATCTATAACAAAATAAAAATCTGACCAGTGGGCTCTTCCATCAATATATGGATATTTCTTTCATACACATGCGTAGCTTCATCCTTCTTTTCCCATTGCATGATCTTAAGCTCAGAAAGAAAAGGTTTCCTTGCCTCCTTCCTGGATTTCCCAATACACTTCAGTTTATCATTTGGATGAAGGTTGGTCCAACTCAAATTAGGAAGGAGGCTAATTCTACCTTTAGCATCCTTTCATCTCTTTTTAAAGAATCTTAATTCCTTTATTAGTACTCTCACCTCTGGCCCCTAGGTACTTACAGCCTTTTGTTGTTTTCTTTTAATAGTGGCATCCTTTTGCTCCCAGGAGCAAATACAAAATATTCTTACTAATATTTAAAGCCTTTCAAAATTTAGTCCCCTTCTACCTATCTAGTCTTTATATCTTACTCTCTAATTTGTACTCTTTAAGCCAATGATACTGCCCTCTAAGCTGTTCTACAAAAGACATTCATTCTGTCTTTCTGCCTTGGGCATTTTTTTTCTGTTTGTCTGCTGTACCTGGAACACTATCTCCTTTTTCTTCTCTGACTATTTAACTGCTTTTAAATATCAACTAAAATTCCATCTACCCGAAGCTTTTCTTAAGTGTTTTCCCTATTTATAATTATTTCTCATTTATCTTGTATAAAGTTTGCTTTGTATAAATTTGTTTGCACAAAATCTCTCCCTTTAGATTATTTTTAAAAGTAGGGGCTTTTATGCTTTTTGGATCTCCAGAATTAGCGCAGTACCTAGAAGAGAGCAGACACTTAGTAAATATTTATTGATTTTTAAAATCAAATTTAAAAATAATAATAATAATACCTAAAAGTTTTCCTGTCCCCCTTAATGCTAATGTCTTCCCTCTGTTATTCATTTCCAATTTACTCTGTAAATATTTTGTTTGTACACAGTCATTTTCATGTTGGCTCTCCCATTAGACAGTGAGCTCCCTGAGAAAAAAGACTATCTTTTGCCTTTCTTTGTATCCCCATCATTTAACACAATGCCTGGTATATAACATGTACTTAACAAATATTCATTAACTGACTGAGTAATAAATTCATTAAAGAGTTGCAAAACATAGTATTTTATAAGTTTTGAAGAGAAAAACTGATATGACTTTCTTGCCCTGTCCGATAATTCCCAGACTATCAGACTTCCTAGTCAATCCCCCAATCTCTGGGTATCTTCAAATAATTTTTTGACATATTAAGTAGCATATCTTTAGAAAAGTCTGGAAACTGGTCTGCCAGAGGCATTCAGCTTAGCTCCTAACCCTTCCCCTTGAGTTCCCATCTTTACTGCTCTGATCTCCCTGAAAAGTCCTCAAGAGTAAATTTCTCTTATAAAAGATCTGTTTATGATGAAGATCCTTGCTAAGTTCTCTTCAGGACTGTTACTCTTCCTCATAGTGTGTTCCGTCTAATAGAGCCTTTCACCTTACACTTGCTAACTCTGGTCAGTAACCTGCCAGTCAATGACTTACTCCCACCTCACAGAATATTTCTTTTCTTCTGGTTAAAAATGTGAGTTCCCCTGGGAAACTTGCCTTTTTTCTTTCTAACTCTATGCTCTCTCAACTTTATTTCATATTTACCATTCCTGGTGTCTGTTGTATCCCTTCATTTTGTTAGTAAATTTTTTTCCTTAAATAAATCTACTTTTTGCCAAAGAGAATGGTCATTGTGAATTTGTCACATGTTTATTTGAATTAGGTATTGCTATCCCAACTTCATCAAAAACCATTACTAACCAAGAGACAGAGAGTTACAAGGTGGCATTTGAATGACAGATAAGGATTAATTAAAAGCAGGGCAGGGAAAACAGCATGAACAGCATGAAGGTATAATGTTTTGATGATTCTCATTCTGTTACCTCACAATCCATTGTCACAGTGATCTGGGCAGTCTTTCCTATCTTATAAGGTTTATAATGAGTATCTGGTTTATCTGATTTTTTTTGATGTGGCCCCTGGAAGTTAGAAATATCAATAAATCATTCAATGAAAACTTTAAAGTGCTGACTATGGGCCAAGCACTATGCACTGCACAACATATATCTATATCTATATCTATCTATCTATTTATCTATCTATCTATCTATCTATCTAAACAAGTGGTGGCTTTGCCTCTTCAGTCCTGTAATCTTTTCATTGCTAAATCATTTTCTTTTACATTTTTCAATCATGTGGCTTATTTTGTAATCCTGGAGAAATTGAGGAAGGATATAGATTAGAGATTTTTAATAGTTTATTGATAGTAGTGGAGAGTTTAGAATCCATGATCATGGAACTGAATGGGACTCTTGTCTCAAAGCATCCAGCACTGAGTGGTGCTTCAGGGATTCTTATAGGGTTCTGGAGCTTAGGGAAACAAAAGCAAAGAAGTGGGTAGAGCACTGGGGGAATAGAAGTTCCAGGAAAGGACCATAAATTCAGTTCTGACTGGTTGGGGGTATGGAGGAAGGATCATAAATTCTGATAAGGAGCTAGGAGACACTGAGTCTGAGGCCAGAAAGATATGCCCAAACATTGGAGCCATCTGGTGTTTTATGACTCTTTGGGATGCTAAGTGGCCAGAGCTCCCCAGCCCTAATTATCTTAGCCCTAATGGCCAGAACGGGAGTTGCCACCAGGGAGACTGAGGCAGAACAATTCAGGGAAATTGAGGCAGAACAATCAAGGGAAAGTGAGACGGGAACTGTGGCACAATAATTTTAAAGGATAGTGTAGTAGGACCAAGAATATTTAAGTTTAAGTGGCTTCACAAAGCTGTGTGACTTTGGAAAATAACTTAATTTCTTAAAAATTTTATTTCCTCTCTAAAATAAAGGCAAAATCATATTTTTATTACCTATTCTACATAGCTATTGTGAGGAAAGTGCTTGTAAACCAGACATAAGTTATTATTAACACATTCCTTCCACAATAATCAGGTACCCTGATGTGCACAACAGTGTTTTAGGTACTCTAAAGAAAAGTATAACAGATGTGATCCTAGGGCCTCAAAGAATTTGCTTCTTTTAAAAATCTACTTTTAGAATTTGCTGTGTGAATTAATTTATAAGGGACTTAATGATCTGGTGAAAAAAAAAAGAAAACTAGCATAGAGATTCAAAGTTTTAGATTCAAGGTCTCGACAAAGTAACTATGTAACCTTAGTCCAATAACTTAATCTACATGCTTTAGTTTCCTTAAAAGCAAATTGAATAGTTGGATAATATCCATTTTAGCTCTAAAATTCTTATGATTACAATAGTTGAAAAGTATCACAGAATCTCACACTGCTATAATATGTGATAAAGTCAAATTTGTGAGATTGGCACAGTACCTGAAATTGTGTAAGCTCTGTCTCTGTCAGAGAAATATCTAATTCTAGAGAGATGTCAGAAAATACCTTGAAAATCCACACATACACTTTAGTGTAAAAATGTTCTTCCTTCCATTCATTCTAAAAATTGACATTCTGAGTTGATGGGGAATCATGAAATTTTAAAATGCTTATTTAAATTTTTTTCACATTTCTATTCTATTCCACTATTTTACAGTATTTATTATACACAAATTCTTTAGTATAATCTAAATTACATATAATATATAATAAAGCATAATCTAAAAACTTTAGCTAAAGTTTATGCTTATTTTCTCTTTCTTTGTGACTCATCACCACCCTCTTTGTACAGGTTGTAGTAGACTAGAAAAACAAAACAAAACATTGCATTGGTAGTCAAGAGACTTATTTTTTAGTCCCAGTTCTCTACTAACTTCTTTAGACAAGTCATTACCCATCTCTGGAATTTTTTTTTCTCATCTGTAAGATGAAGATGGGGTTGGACTAATTGACATCTAAAGCTCCTTCCATATCTGAGGTACCACGAACATGTAAATTCTCTCATTTCTCAACTCATTTTTTTTTCTTTTCACAAAACAAATGATGAGAAAGTAGAGTGCCCCTTTATATATATATCCTAAAAATGATGAAAAAGTCATTCTTTGCTAATTTTTTGTACCTTGAAGTAATAGGAAGCCCCTGAGGTTGATTGTAATGCACATAGAGTACAAAACTATAAAATATGAAAGGTCTATTAGAGTCCATCTCAGCCATACTTTTTATTTTATCATTGGGAAAACTGAAGCAAAGGAAAGTGAAATGATTTGGAGAAGATTACATATCTCTTTAATGTCATGAGTCATTTCAATATGCATCTTCCTCTGTAGATTTTGTATGAAAGAATTACTCTGGGTTCATTAGAATTAACACTATAATTAACCAAAGGCTTCTAACTCATCAATATTTCCCATTCTGTCCTCTCCTATCTTTCCCCCCCCAAAAGTTGCCATTCTCTATTTACACTGGGCAATAATGACATACATAGAAGTACCGATATTTCTCATGGGGGCAGTGGTACAGGGAATAGCCAAGCTGGTGAGAAGTTGCCTGAGCAATCTGTAGATAAAAAGGTAATTTTAAATGGAGCAGAATAGCTTCTTCCAAGTAGCTAATTATTGAAAATTTCTTTTTATACTTGCCCATGCAAACTAATTATACATTGTGAAAGAATACTGAAATTGGAGTCAGGAGAGACTTGGATTCAAATCATATCCCTTGAGGGCAAGGACTTTTTCAATGTTGTTGTGAGATTCCCGGGTGCTTTGTATAGAGACTAGCATATAGTGGGCTTTTAATAAATGTTACTTTATATGCATACATATCTATATCTATCTTTTTAAAGCAAGTAGAACAAAGTAGAGATTTATGAGTTCATATGGGATCTTCTTTTGGTGTTCTGATATGTAGTTATGAAAATTCTATAATTTAAAAACCATATATATGTGTGTATATACATGTATAAGTGTATATATGTGCATATATACATATGTATGTGTATATATGTGTATATTTTACATTTAAATTTCAAAACTTCCTTCCTTTTCTATACTTCCTTCTGAACTTCCTTCTGTTAATGTCTATGTACTTGAAAAATGTTAAAATGGTCTTCTTCCTTCCCTTATTTGCTATCAGTATTCGTACCAGATCCTTGCCACCCCCACTCCCCAGTTAAAACCAGGCAACTTTCTGAGTGTTTCTTGTAAAACAGTTAAAACAGTTACTAATCTGCAGTGATTGAGAGAGCTTCTTCACTAGAAGCTGCTTACACTATTGAAATCATAGGCAGATCCAGACCAAAACAGGTATAAAATAGAATAAGAAGCAGTATGATGCAATAGAAGGATGATTTTAGAGTGAGAAAGGCCTGGGTTTGATTAGTTTAATGAAGCACAAGGGAACTCTCTAAGATTTAAATTAGAGACAAGTTGATGATTCACACAAATAATGGATGTATCTACACTGAGCATTCCTTGAACTGCTGAAATTATAGGCACAGAACAACAAAAAACACTAAAATTTCACAAAACAATGTCATGGGCCCTTTCTCCTTAAGTATTCTACCTTGATTCCTGGCCTAAAGAAAATCTAGATTTTGTTTGAACCATAGAATCATGGTACTACAAGAAAATTTAAAGATCAATCTTGCTTAACAGAATTTGCTATGAGGTTTTTCTGCCATTTTATTCCTAAAACAATTATTTAAATCAATCCATTCTGGAAAGAATTTAAAGTCACTTCATTTGATCAATTTTTATGAACAATCAAAAGATAAAGGGGTAATGCTTATGTCTGTAAATTATAGCTTCTGTTTTACAAAAAAACAAAAGCTTTCAAATACTTAACTTTAAGATTGGTATAACAGAAAGAGTACTGACTTGGGAATGAGAGGATATGGTTCAAAGCTTATCTTTGGTACTTATTAATATGTGATCATGGGTCAGTCACTTAAACTCTTGGGACCTCAATTTCCTAATTTATAAAATGAGGGATTGAGCTAAGAATCTTCTGAGGTGTTTTCCAGCAGTATGGTGCTATTAAAGAGTCAAAGCTCATTGGACTTACTCTTTAATAATGTCAATAGGAAAACCCAAATGAAGAGAAAAATATGTAAAAAACTCAGAGATTATAATGAACATGTTCTACATTTATTTTTTTTTCATTGCTAACAATTATACCTGTGTGTAATGAGAATTGCAGCATTTTTTGTAGGTCTATATCCATATCAAAAATATTTCATTTCATTATAGAAATCTTGGATTATATCTAATTATGGCTTGATGTCTGTGGACATGTAGAAATTTTCCCCACAACTAGAAGGAAAAAAAGGATTTAAATACATACACATATACATGTATGTGTGTGTATATATTTATGAAAAGAGAGAATATACATATACATATACCTACACATATATATGTATGTGTATACATATATACACACAGAAATAAAGAAATGAGACACACACACACACACACACACACACACAGAGCAAGAGAGATCTTTACCCAAAAGGAACTTAATATTGATTTTCTTTAAAAAGCTTATTAAAATAATATGAATCTTCAAATGGAAATTTCTTGGATTTCTTGTTTGAGACATTTTATTTTCCACATTTACTCATTTCATGCTAAAATTTGGTAGTAATTCAACAATCATAACCAAAGCACTGTTGAGTAAAACCATATTCACCCTAATTTTTCTATCAGTCTTTAGCATCAATTTTTCTTACCTCCTGTCTAAATTCAAGTTTCAAAATGTTTCACTTTCAAGTGTTGAAGGTACCAAAGGTTTAGATGTAAACAACTGGTAACATTGGTTGACTAATTCATCTTACTTTAATGTATTAACAAAATTTTATTGAGCATAAACAGTGAACACCTCTTTAAATGAAATAAAATTCTCTATTTACATGACAAGAAAGCAGAAGAAAAACATTTTCAAATTGAATAGCAATCTTTCAGAGGACATAAGGAAATTCGATGACATGATCTCTGACTTGCTGGAGTTTACTAACGTTTATCCTGAGAGATGGTGAGAAAAAAGAACATCAAGGAAGAAACAAAGCAGGTTGAAAAAATATAAACAAAAATATAAAAGTGGGAATAAACGTTGCATGTTTGTAGGTCAGTGGGAAGACTAATTTTTTAAAAAGCAGATAATATGTATCAGATATAGCAGAAAAAAAGACTGGATAATGCTTATATTCCAGGCACTATGCTAAGCATTAAAATTGTTATCTCTTTTGATTTTCATAGCAACCTTGCATAACAGCCTTGTTGAGCTATGTGCTATTATTAATATCCATCTCATAGATAAGGCAAATAGAGGTTAGATGACTTATATAGGATCATGTACCTACCAAGTGTCTGAGGCTGGATTTGAACTCAGATTTTCCTGACTGATGCTCTGTTCACCTACCATCCTTTCACCGTACACAATACTTTTCACTTTTTAAAAGCAAGTATGCATTACTCTCTATCAGAATTATCTCTATAGGTACCATACCCTGTTTGGAGACTTTAAGCTCTGTTTTATAACTTTTAATCTTATTTTCTTTTCACCTAAAGGATCCATAATAGTCAATACTTTGAACCCAGGAGGAGCTTAGTAAGCCAGGCATATTTTTATAGAAGGGTTGGTTGAGGCTAGTGAATACATTAAGTTGGGGTTCTCAGCTTGAGAAAGGCTTAAAAGCAAGTACGTGTTTACAAAACATCAAAGATATATGGTGAGGTCCCTTACATTGGACAACCACCTAATCGCTTAAGGAGGAGCAAACATGCCCAAGTCAAAAAACAAAAAGAAAGACATAGCAGTTCAACACTTCTGAACTGATCAGTATTGAGATTTAGCCAATGAATGGCTATGTTTAATATTATTTAATATTTTATTTTTTTCCAATTACATGTGAAGACAATTTTAATATTATTTTTTTCTCTCTCCACATTTTAAGTTCCCAATTCTTTCCTTCCCTCTCTTCTCCCCCTTATTAAAAGGCAAACAATTTGACAAAGTCTAGTCATGCAAAATATATTTCCACATAAAAGAGACAAAGTTTTAATAAACAAGCAAGCAAATAAATGAACAAACCAAAAATAAATATTTGTTTTATTTGTTTTTATTTGTTTTTGTCTTTTTTGTTTCAACAGCACAGTGCATGGCACATAGTAAATAATTACTAAAGGCCTGCTGACTGACTGATCAAAAAATAGATGAGAAAGGAAAAAAGAAGGCAGAATGAAGGGAAGGGGTATCTCTTCAGAAATGGGATGCTAAAGGGAAAGCTCACAAATAAATTACTTGTAAATCCTTCTTCATCAACACCTTGCCCCTACTAAAAATATGTATTGTAATTCACCATCATTATAATGACACATCTTCAGACATACAAGTTTGATAGATCAGTGACTTTCAGTGGTAATGAAGCCTTACTTACAATTAATCTTCCTTTTCTTGAGAGGGCTATGGGTAAGGGTGCATTTTTTCTCCCAGTTGTTCAGCATTTAGAGCAGCTTCTTTATTCCATGCTTCCATGAACCATGCAGCATAGAAATTGGGCAATTACAACAGACAATATTAAATACTGACAATAAGACAGCTTTGTAAGGTAAGAAAAGACATCTTATCTAATAGAGGACTTTTTGTTCCATTTTTTTCTTCTTATTCTGCAATTAAAGAAGTTTTACTTGCTTAAGAAGTTTAGTCATTAGGCCAAATATTTTCTGAGATTGCATTCCATACAGTATAGTAGAATAAAATATTTTGGTCAAAACCTGTTGTCTTTATAAGACTCTATCTTTAAAGCAATAATATACACAATTTTTCTGGAACTTTAGATCTTTCTGGAATAGCTTAACCTATGGATATTCAGATAGAGAAGAAGGTGATAGAAATTCAGCACAGCAAACCTGTATTTCCTCTAAAGCTCTATTACAATGCCTCATCATCTTATATCTGAGTTTTTATGAAACTTATACTGGGAAACACAAACATAGATTTTTTAAAAAATGTATTGGTTATTTAAAAAATTTTACTTTTATTTTCAGTGAAGAAATCCAATTTATATTCATATAAAATGCTCTAAATCATTATTGATTGGAGAAATGCAGATTAAAAAACCCTTGAGATATCATTTTATATCTACCAGGTTGATAAAAATGATAGAAGGATAAAGTAACAAATGTTGGAGAGAATGAGGGAAAATTGAAACATTAGATTCATTGTTTGTGGAATTGAAAAAATGATCTAATTATTTTGAAGTGCAATCTGGAATTATGCCTAAAGATTTACTAAACTGTCTATATACCTTTTTACCCAGAAATTCTAATACTTGGTCTATATCATAACTTTTTTTCTACCAAATTGTAAAGGTTTCAAGTTAGGGTTGGCAAAAGGCCATGAGCCTCAATTGTCAAAGTGTCAACCTAGCCAAATTCAGAAAATCAGAAAGAATTAAACATGGAATAATGACATTTCTCTCCTCCCTTCAATTCTCCCCCCTCCTCCCTGCACCCTTTGGCTGTAGTGACTCATAAAGACATTTACCAAAGTAAGGATTCCCAACTCTTTTCTCACTCTTTGTCGTTTGACTTTCAATAAACTTTCCCGCTCCTTCTATTCAATATAAAATTAAACAAATTCTAGAGTTTTCTATGCATTTATACATAAGAAATAAGAAAAAGATATCAATTAACTTCAAATAGGATAATAGAGTAATTTATCAAATATTGTGTTGAAAATCTTCTTATGCCCTTTGAGGATATATGTACCTCAGATTGAAAACTCACATACTAAGGGTTAAAAAAGTTGTTGTCTGCATTGATGGAGAGAATGTACAATCAGTCATCATTTAGTAAGCACCTAACATGTTCCAGATATTTTGCTAGGTCTTGAGATTATATAAACAAAAGTGAACTAGTTCTTATTCTTAAGCTACTTTTATTATTAGGAAAGGTTACATTTGTATATAAACAAAATAAATATAGAATTTTTGGAAGAACAGACACTAGCATTTTCAGTACTGAGATAGTGATACTAAAATGATATATTTCTGTGATAGAATTTGGAGATAAATTAATGGTCAGAAGCTGTATTGGAAATCAATAATACCCATAAGGTTTATCTATCTATCTATCTATCTATCTATCTATCTATCTATCTATCTATATGTGTGTGGGTGTGTATACATATAAAACACATAAATGGTTTTTCCATAACCATCCTTAAAGACAACAATGACAGCATCAACATCAACAATAGAATTGAACTTCACTAATGCATTGCCTTAAGGAATTGAAAATTTGATATTTTATTAGATTAGCAAACTCACCTAATTGTATGAGAAGAATCCTACTTAGGAAATAGGATAAAAATGAAAACTCAGCAACTATTAATCTTCACTCTAAAACCTAGATTATTCATACAATTTCTAATTATCATAAAATTAGAAGGGAATTTATCTAGTTTAACCTTTAATCAAATACAGGAATACACTGTTCAAAAATCCCTGACATTCTTCTACATTATGTAGTTTTAGAAATGGAATAATCATTCTTTCAGAAGGTAATCTATACCATTTTTTGGATAGCTCTAAATGTTTGTGATATTCTTTCTTATATGAACTGATATCTACCTTGACTTCAGGATCAATTTAGGGAAGGCTTAATCCTATTCTGAATGATAAACCTTAAAATAATTAAAGGCAGTGATCATGTACCTCCTTGCCCTGACTATTACCAATTCATTCATCTGTTCTCTATATTGCACAGTTTCCATGCTCGTCATCATTATGATGTCCCTTTTCTGAATGCAGTTTTGTGTTCCTTATAAAATTTGGTTCCTACAGTTAAACACAATTACATAGATATAGAATGACCAGATATTACTTCAGCAGCCTTCATATATTGGCTATAGAATAAATACTAATTAATTAGTGGAATCTGACAGAATTTGACTTACCATTTTTAGAATATTTCCAGCTGTGGGATTTGTCATCCTTCTTAGTTCATTGTGCTTATTGACAATCTCTCTGGATTGAGGCATTGTGAGTTGAAAAAAGTGAAAATGAAGATTTGAGCTTTAAAAATAAAAGAGAATATAGATTAACAATAAGAAAGAAAGTAATGGGGGGGGAATAGTCATTTGGCCTAGAAAATGTGAATCATTAGTCATAATATAGACTTTACTACTTACATTGGGTGCAATGGGACTTATAATTTGATTTATTGCTGTGATATTTATCATCTGCTAAACAGAAAAAATGACAACATAGTTATTTGAGATGCACTTACAATGATTTCAGAGTTTTTATTTTAATTAGATAAACAATTTATTGGCAGGTATTATTTTCCTCTTGCAAATGAGTTAGGGTTTCACAGAACTAATCATAAGAAAAGAAATAGAAAAGAGGTAATAAATGAGCTGGAAAATATAGAGCCTTTTATGTGATATATAAAAGTTTTTGAGTATTAGAAAAAGAGCAATAACATTGGATGAAGAAAAATAAATAACAATTATACCAAATGATTGTTAAAAGAAATTAGAACCCTCTAAGAGCCAGTAAGTTTAAGGGAGGTTTGACAGAAGACAGACTTGAGAAGTAACCCAGCACTGGGTGTTTACATGGTGATGGAAGTACAGATAAAGACAGCCAACACAAGGAACAGAGCCAGAAGCCTAATTGAATAAATGAATGAATGAATGAATGAATGAATGAATGAAGCAAGGAAGTTTTAGCTAATCAGGCTTGAGTGTTGGAATGGATTCTGTGCTTCTGAACTGCATCACCCCTCTTCCCCCAGTGTAGATACTGAATACTTAAGCCAAGACTATAATTTACTATATCCTTTCTTACTTTGGGCTTGCTCATAGAAACCTGAAGCTTTTTCTACTGGGCTTAGGGAGAGTATGTAAGCCTTTGTTTTGGCAGAACTTGACTTACCAGACTTATTTTGTTTTAAATGTTTACACACACACACACACACACACACACACACACACACACGTTTATACATTTCCCTTTATAAATACTCTTAACCACAGGCATTTGTTAGTCTGGATTTACTTATTGACAATGAAGTTGAGAGTATGCAGTTAGAGGGAAACATCATCAGAGAAGAAAGAAAAATTAGTTTGAGAGAACATAGTCTCTCTTTGAAGGCTTAGAGCTAAAAGAGATAGAGAGAATTAATTACAGATCATTTTGCAATGTCTCAGAGAAAAGGAAAGTATATAGCACAAAACTCATCTAGACAGGGGCAGCTAGGTGGCGCAGTGGTTAGAGCACCAGCCCTGAAGTCAGGAGGAACTGAGTTCAAATCTGGTCTCAGACACTTAATATTCCCTAGCTGTGTGACCCTGGGCAAGTCACTTAACCTCAATTGCCTCAGTAAAAAGCAAAAAAACAAAACAAACAAAAAAAACTCATCTAGACAACAAGTCAGTGGTTAGGTGGAGGGAGGGAAATAGGAAAAATTGAATATCTCTGCTCCACCCCACCCCACTCCACCATAGCTATGCACATTTTACAGATGAAGAAACTAAGGTGTTATGTTCCAGATCACTTACTAATCAAAATGATTTAAATATGAATTAAAGTTCAAAAGTTCAAAAAACATTTTGCCCTTAGAGTCATAATTCTAGGCTTATCACTAAAAAAAAAAATGATAAACCCCACTAAAATTAGTGTTCTTATATGTATTCAAGGGACATAGATAACACTGCTAATTAATCTTGACATCAGTGGAATTTTGGTACATATATGTAGTATAGTAAGAATTAACATGATATAGTGGGGAAATGTCAATAATAGGCTTCATACAGTACATGACACTCCTAGGTTCAACCAAAGCCAGATTAAAACATAGTTCCTGATTCTATGTGTTAATATATTGGCAAATTTTTCTAAGTTAATATGTGGCCCACAGAGTTTATGTGTGGTTTAGTGGTCTTTATTTCTATTTTAGTTTGACACTACTGCTGTAGTAGTTAAAATTTATTGTCTTTTCAATTTTATTCAACTTTTCATTATCTCATTTGAGGTTTTGTTGACAAGATACTGGAATGGTTTTCTATTTCCTTCTCCAGATCATTTTACAGATGAGGAAACTAAGACAGAATTAACTAATTTGCTCAGGGTACACACCTAGTAAGTGTCTGAGGCTACATTTGAACTCAAGAAGAATCTTCCTGATTCCAAACCTGACACTCTATCCACTGCAATCACTTACCTGCCTGTAATAGAGACCTAGTATCATATTCAAAAATACCAGAATTCTAATCCTGTCTCTGATATCTATTGGTTGTATGGCCATGAGCAAACTACTTAACTTTTTTTTTTATTAAAAGCTTTTTATTTACAAAACATATGAGTGATTTTTCTACATTGACCTTTGCAAAAAAACTTTTTTTTTCCAAGCTTTTCCCCTCCTTCCCCCCACCCCCACCCCTAGATGACAGGTAATCTAATACATGCTAAATATGATAAATTATATGACAAATCCAATATATGTATACATATCTATACAGTTATCTTACTGCACAAGAAACATCAGATCTAGAAAGAGAAGAAAAAAGAAAAAACAACCTAAGAAGGAAAACAAAATGCATGAGAATATTCACAGAAAGCGTTAAAATGCTGTGTTGTGGTCCACACTCAGTTCCCACAGGCCTCTCTCTGGATGTATATGACTATCCTCATCGCTGAACAATGGGAACTGGTTTGAATCACATCATTGTTGAAGAGAAGCATGTCCATCAGAATTGATCATCGTATAGTCTTTTTTAAAAATTTTTATTTTTTAAAATTTATTTATTAATACTTTTTATTTGCAAAACATATGTATGGGTAATTCCTAAACATTACCCCTTAGAAAGCTTTCTGTTACAAATTTTCCCCCCCTACTCCCTACCCCTCCCCTAGATAGCAGGATATCCACTACATGATAATTATGTTAGAATACTTAAGAAATCGAATATATGTATACTTATTGCATCATTTTTTGTGCAGGAGAAATCGTATCTACAAGAAAGAATAATCCGATAAAGGAAATACAATGCAAGCAAACCTCAATAGAGAACATGAAAATGTTATGTTGTGGTCCACATTTCACATCCCTCTCTCTGGGTGTATATGGCTCTCTTCACCGAACAATTGGAACTGGTTTGAAGCATTTCATTGTTGAAGAGAGCCATGTCCCTTAGATTATATATACTATATAATCTATAGTATAGAATACTATTTGATTCTCATATAGTATTGTTGTTGCCCTGAATAATGATCTCCTGGTTCTGCTCACTTCACTGAGCATAAGTTCATGCAAGTCTCTCCAGGCCTCTCTGAAATCGTCCTGCTGGTCATTTCTTGTAGAGCAATAATATTCCATAACATTCATATACCATAATTTATTCAGCCACTCTCCAATTGATGGGCATCCATTCAGTTTCCAGTTTCTAGCCACTACAAAAAGAGCTGCCACAAACATTCTTGCACATGTGGGGCCCTTTCCTTCTTTTATGATTTCTTTGGGATATAAGCCCAATAGAAACACTGCTGGGTCAAAGGGTATGCATAGTTTGATAACTTCTTGAGCATAGCTCCAAATTGCTCTCCAGAATGTTTGGATCCGTTCACAGCTCCGCCAACAATGCATCAGAGTCCCAGTCTTCCCACATCCCCTCCAACATTCATCTTTATCTTTTCCTGTCATTTTAGCCAATCTGACAGGTATGTAGTGGTACCTCAGAGTTGTCTTAATTTGCATTTCTCTGATCAATAGTGATTTGGAGCACCTTTTCATATGATTATAAATAGTTTTAATTTCCTCATCTGAAAATTGTCTGTTCATATCCTTTGACCATTTATCGACTGGAGAATGGCTTGAATTCTTATAAATATGAGACAATTCTCTATATATCTTAGAGATGAGACCTTTATCAGAACCCTTAAATGTAAAGATGATTTCCCAATTTGATGCTTCCCTCCTAATCTTGGCTGCATTAGTTTTGTTTGTACAGAAACTTTTTAACTTAATATAATCAAAATTATCTATCTGGTGTTCAATTAAGAGTTCCAGATCTTCTTTGGACATAAATTTATTCCATCTCCACAGGTTTGAGAGGTAAACTATCCTATGTTCCTCTAATTTGGTTATAATGTCACTCTTTATATCTAGATCATGAACCCATTTAGATCTTATCTTGGTGTGCGGTGTTAGATATGGGTCTAGCCTTAATTTCTTCCACACTAGTTTCCAATTTTCCCAGCAGTTTTTGTCAAATACTGAGTACTTATCCCAAAAGCTGGGGTCTTTGGGTTTATCAAACACTAAATTACTAAAGTTATTGCCTAGTTTGTCCTGATATCGTATCCTATGCCACTGATTGACTGCTCTATTTCTCAGCCAGTACCAAATAGTTTTGATGACCGCTGCTTTATAATATAGTTTTAGATCTGGCACAGCCAGGCCACCTTCATCTGTCTTTTTTTTTCATTAATTCCCTTGAAATTCTTGACCTTTTGTTCTTCCAAATGAACTTTGCTACTATTTTTTCTAGATCTATAAAATAATTTCTTGGGAGTTTCATTGGTATGGCGCTAAATAAGTAAATTAGTTTGGATAGTATTGTCATTTTTATTATATTCGCTCGGCCTACCCATGAGCACTTAATGTTTTTCCAATTGACTAGGTCTGATTTTATTTGTGTGGAAAGTGTTTTGTAGTATAGTTTGTATAGTTTCTGACTTTTTCCTGGCGGATAGATTCCCAAATATTTTATGCTATCATCCGTTATTCTGAATGGAATTTCTTTTTCTATCTCTTGCAGCTGAACTTTGTTGGTAATATATAAAAATGCTGACGATTTATGTGGATTTATTTTGAATCCTGCAACTTTACTAAAGTTGTGAATTGTTTCTAGTAGTTTTTTAGTTGAGTCTGTAGGGTTCTCTAAGTATACCATCATGTCATCTTCAAAGAGAGATAATTTGGTTTCTTCATTACCTACTCTAATTCCTTTTATGTCTTTTTCTTCTCTTATTGCCAAAGCTAACATTTCTAATACAATATTAAATAGTACTGGTGACAATGGGCAGCCTTGTTTCACTCCTGATCTTATTGGGAATGGTTCTAGTTTGTCTCCATTACATATGATGCTTGCTGATGGTTTTAAGTAGATGCTACTAATCATTTTAAGGAAAAGCCTATTTATTCCTATACTCTCTAGTGTTTTTAATAGGAATGGGTGTTGAATTTTATCAAAAGCTTTTTCTGCATCTATGGAGATAATCATATGGTTTTTGTTAGTTTGGTTATTAATATAATTGATTATGCTGATAGTTTTCCTGATATTTAACCAGCCCTGCATTCCTGGTATAAATCCTACTTGGTCAAGATGTATTATCCTGGAGATAACTTTCTGTAATCTTGTTGCTAAAATCTTATTCAAAATTTTTGCATCAATATTCATTAAGGAAATGGGTCTATAGTTTTCTTTCTCTGTTTTCACCCTACCTGGTTTAGCTATCAGCACCATATCTGTATCATAGAAGGAATTTGGTAGTATACCTTCTGTCCCTATTTTTTCAAATAGTTTGTATAGTATTGGAATCAATTGTTCTTTGAATGTTTGGTAAAATTCACATGTAAAACCATCTGGCTCTGGAGATTTTTTCTTAGGGAGTTAGTTGATTAATAGCTTGTTCTATTTCTTTTTCTAAAATGGGGCTATTTAAACAATTTATTTCCTCTTCTGTTAACCTGGGCAATCTATATTTTTGTAGATATTCCTCCATTTCATTTAGATTATCGAATTTATTGGCATAAAGTTGGGCAAAGTAACTCCTAAATATTACTCTAATTTCCTCTTCATTGGAGAAAAGTTCTCCCTTATCATTTTTGAGACTAACAATTTGATTTTCCTCTTTCCTTTTTCTGATCAAATTAACTAAAGGCTTATCTATTTTGTTGGTTTTTTCATAAAACCAACTCTTAGTTTTATTTATTAATTCAATCGTTTTCTTATTTTCAATTTTATTAATCTCACCTTTTATTTTCAGAATTTCCAATTTGGTATTTAATTGAGGGTTTTTAATTTGCTCTTTTTCTTGTTTTTTTAATTGTAACCCTAATTCATTGATCTTCTCTTTCTCTATTTTATGCAAATAAGCATCTAGAGATATAAAATTACCCCTTATAACCGCTTTGGCCATATCCCACAAATTTTGGTATGTTGTCTCATTATTGTCATTCTCCTTGGATGAAATTATCGATTGTGTCTATAATTTGCTCTTTCACCCATTCATTCTTCAGGATTAGATTATTTAATTTCCAATTAACTTTTGGTCTATTTTTTCCTGGCCTTATATTACATGTGATTTTTATTGCATCAGATCATCACATAGTCTTGTTGCTGTGTACAATGTTCTCCTGGTTCTGCTGATTTCACTCAGCATCAGTTCATGCAAGTCTCTCCAGGCCTCTCTAAAATCATCCTGCTGGTTGTTTCTTATAGAACAATAATATTCCATGACACTCATATACCATAATTTATTCAGCCATTCTCCAATTGATGGGCATCCTTTCAATTTCCAGTTTCTTGCCACTACAAAAAGGGCTGCCACAAACATTTTTGCACATGTGGGTCTTTTTCCCTCCTTTAAAATCTCTTTGGGATATAGGCCCAGTAGAAACACTGCTGGTTCAAATGGTATGCACAGTTTGATAACTTTGTGAGCATAGTTCCAAATTGCTCTCTAGAATGGTTGGATTCGTTCACATTTCTACCAACAATGTACCAGTGTCCCAGTTTTCCCGCATCCCCTCCAACAGTTATCATTATCATTTTCTGTCATTTTAGCCAATCTGACAGGTGTGTAGTGGTATCTCAGAGTTGTCTTAATTTGCATTTCTCTGATCAGTAGTGATTTGGAGCACCTTTTCATGCGACTAGACATAGTTTCAATTTCTTTGTCTGAAAATTGTCACTTCATATCTTTTGACCATTTATCAATTGGAGAATGGCTTGAATTCTTATATATTTGAGTAAATTCTCTATATATTTTAGAAATGAGGCCTTTATCAGAACCTTTGAATGTAAAAATATTTTCCCAGTTTACTGCTACCCTTCTAATCTTGTCTGCATTCATTTTGTTAGTACAAAAACTTTTTAACTTGATATAGTCAAACTTATATAGTTAAAATAGATATTTTGTGATTAATGATGACCTCTAGTTCTTCTTTGGTCACAAATTCCTTCCCCCTCCACAGGTCTGAGAGGTAAACCATCCTACATTGTTCTAATTTGTTTATAATATCATTCTTTATGCCTAGATCATGAATCCATTTTGACCTTATCTTGGTATACAATGTTAGATGTGGGTCAATGCCTAATTTCTTCCACACTAGTTTCCAATTATCCCAGCAGTTTTTGTGAAATAGTGAGTTTTTATCCCAAAAAGTGGGGTCTTTGGGTTTATCAAACACTAGATTACTATTGTCATTGATTATTTTGTCCTGTGAACCTAACCTATTCCACTGATCCACTATACTCTATTTCTTATCCAGTACCAAATGGTTTTGGTGACCACTGCTTTATAATATAGTTTTAGATCTGGTACAGCTAGACCACCCTCATTTGCATTTTTTTTCATTAATTCCCTTGAAATTCTTGACCTTTTGTTTTTCCAGATGAATTTTGTTGTTATTTTTTCTAGGTCAATTAAATAATTTCTTGGGAGTTTGATTGGTATAGCACTAAATAAATAGATTTTTTTAGGTAGTATTGCCATCTTTATTATATTCGCTCGACCTATCCAAGAGCACTTGATGTTTTTCCAATTATTTAGATCTGACTTTATTTGTGTGGAGAGTGTTTTGTAGTTTTGCTCATATAGATCCTGACTTTCCCTTGGCAGATATATTCCCAAATATTTTATACTATCGATAGTTATTTTGAATGGAATTTCTCTTTGTATCTCTTGCTGTTGCATTTTGTTGGTGATGTATAAAAATGCTGATGATTTATGTGGATTTATTTTGTATCCTGCAACTTTGCTAAAGTTGTGGATTACTATTTAACTTTTTAGTGTCCAAGGCAATCCTCTAGACTTGTAAAATGCAAAAGAGTTGCTAATCTGTATTAGTAGAGAAAATTCTTCACTGAGAGTTTCCTATGCAGATGAAATCAAAGGTTTTAGTTAAAAGAAAAAAAAATGGGAAATGAAGGTAAAATAAATTTACTGAAAATAAGAGCTTATTTGCATATAGTGCCTAAAGACCTTACGATTTCTCTAATCTTTATAACTAAATTGTTAGAGAATATGTCACATGGTTGCTGTTTTACAAATAAAAAAACTCTATGATCACATCTTGGAAATTGCACAGCCACAGAGAGAATCTAATTCTGACTAAAGACAATTGTTCTTTACAAAATAAAAACAAAACTTGCTCCTTTTCCTTTAAAACTCATTCAAAAGTATTTTCCTATTGGGCAAAGGTTTTTAGATTATCAATGAATTTTAAAATTAACAATTTTTTGTTAACTGTTTCAAAATATTTTTTTCAAAAAAAGGAAATAGTTTCCTTTGTAGTCTTTCAAAAAATGTATTAAAAACATTATTGTAAGAAGAGGTCCATATGTTTTACTAGATGGGCAAAATGGTCCATGCTATACAAAAAGTTAAGAACTTTTACCTAGTATGACTATTTCTGTGATAAATAATGAATGTTTATAAATAACAAATAGATTTTGCATTCTTTTTGGAGCCCCTCCTCACTCCATGATAGAAATCTATTTCATTTTTTTAATGTAAGTACCAGCAATGTGCTTATGATCTATGGTGCATTTTTCACATGATAGGGTTCAGTAAAAGTCATTAGCAAATGTTTAAATGAGTTGAACACTTAAGGAGAGTCCACAGTTCATTTGGACTTTAAAAATATATATACATATATATATTAAAGTATATATATGGAATTTTAAAAATACCTATGTATATATATATATATTCAAATCAAGCAATGTGAATAAAAATATAAAGAACCAGAATGATGGTGGTGGAAGCAGGTGATGATAATAGACTTGGTGATGATGACGGAGGGGAGTATGATCTCAGTTGAAAAAATCTTTACAACTTTAGAATCATGGATACTCCTCATTATATATACACCTAGAGATTACAAATGCCCAATGAAGAATAATGAAAGAGACTGAAACAAGAAATGAAAGAATCAATAAAGGTAGGAAAAAACCCTGAGATTTTGGGCCTTGAAATAGAAAAGATTGAAGGATTAAGCAGGAAAGCATTCTTTCATGCTCAAAAAAGACTATGAAACCTATAATCTAGAGGACAGAATAAAGAAATTGATACAAATTCTTATAGGAATAATTGAAACTGGACCAAAAAAGAATTGCATAGAAGAAAAAATTACTGCTGTGATGATGACTTCCTAGAGCTCTTGAATATTACAGACAAAATATCTGCTGAGGTAAACTAATTTGTGACCAGCCTAGAGACAGGCACTTGGCAGTAGTCAAATCCTAATTCTTTCATCTAGCTCTATTCATGAGGGGAGATGCACTCCAAAATAAGAATAGATAATGACTTTTTTGCACTTTAGGTTATATGCAAATCTTGCATATGACATGTATTAACACAATGGTTTAAAAGCCTGAAGTTTTTTTTATGTGATCAAAAATTGCATTTTTTCTTTTCTATCCATAACTCCAATTTTGGGATTTATAAAAACTATGAATTCAATAATTAAATATATCACTGTCATAACAATAGTTTGTGAGTTTGAAGAAAGGGGTGAGGGAAAAACCCATCAGGAAAAAAAAAAAAACATATCCTTTAGTTGAAATTAAATCATAATGAACAAAGAAAAGTGATAGTCAGGGATTATAATTAGAAGATTATATTTAAAATCATCATGACACATCTCTTCCTTATAGGTAAAACATCTGGAATAAAAAGTATTCCCTGAAATGCAGGGGTCAGTTGAAAGAAGGGGAAAAAGTATTTAAATTACACTGAAGAACTTTTTGTAAAGTTTTCAACTCATCTACAATTTGTAATGTTGATTACCTAGGGCACTGACATACTAGAGGATTTAGAAGTAAAAGAGATCTTATAAACTATTGTCTATTCTCCTCATTTTATGATTTGGAAACTGATGTATAGAGAGAGTAAATGATCTGCCCCTCTCATACTACTTGTAATTAATTGCCTGAGATGGGATTTGAATCTAGATCTTCCATTCTTCAAGGCTATCCCTTGCTTGACTACACCCTTCCTGTTTTTTGTATCATTAAATTAATAAATTAGATGACCTATTTAAAACAGGAAGATCTCATTTTACTCATTACTAATCAAATATTTACTTATATAAAAGAGCTGATTATTTCATAGGACTTAAAACTGGAAAGGACCTTAGGCATCAACCAGTACAATCTTCTTAATTTACAGATGAAAAAAAATAAATAAATAAAGCTGAGACCCAGGGAATGAAATTGATTTAATCAAGGTTTCACAAGTAGGGTTAAAATATGAATACAGTTTATTGAATTCCAAATTTGGTGTTTTTTCCTATTATTTCATGCTTCCTCAAAAGTGCTAAAATTTCCTGAATTCCTATTTGTTTAAAAATCATCTAGATTAAGTAGAGAAAAGAGTAAATTCAGAGTCAGAAGAGCTAGATTTGTCTCTAGCTTTGCTATTTACTGTATAACCTTAGGAAAATAATATAATTTCTTTGAGTCTCAGTTTCTTCACCTGTAAAACAGGGATAGTGTTATTTATAGCATTATCTCAAGGATTGATATGAGATTCAGAAGAGATAATGACTGGTAAGCAAACCTCTTTCTCAAAAAGAACATTTTAATCATCTTTTAAAATCTTAAGTCTCTTACAAAGCCACAGCATACTTTGTGATATGTAAAATGTAAAATTGGGCTCATCCAAGCCCTAATTTGCAAATGTGAATGTGATATGTTGCACTCACATCTTGCTTTTTGCTTATATTGGGATCCAGAAATTCATTTCCCCTGCCATGAAACAGTGAATGTTCTCTTTATACCTGATGGGTGTCTGTCCCATGATTGCTGAACATGTCATATCATCTTTTACTGGCCAAACCACCTGTCACATAGTCAAAATGGTTAGTGATTCCACCTGTTCCACAAAGGTTTCCAGGGAAACCAATGAATTAAACATTAATTATAAGAATATATGCAAATAGTCAAAGGACAAAGCTTCATTTTGAACAACCCATTAAAATGGAGAAGTAAAAATGGTTGCAAGATTCTTGGGAACAGAGTTTAGAATATTTTTTTTTAATTCAAATACATGTGGCAAAATAGGACTTTGCCTCCAAACATTAAGCAGTGTTGAATTTAAAAGAATTCTTGACTTTTCACACCACAAATTCCTTTAGAACTGAAATCCACAAGATGTATGCAAAGCTCTCTGTTTTTTCCTCATAAAACCTTTAATTCATACCCACTAAACAGATTTATTGGAAAGAGTCCTGGCTCTTGATTTGGAGATGGAGTTCAAATTGATTTACTACTTGAGCAATCTTGGCTCAGCTCCTTAACTTTCCTGGACATCAGTTTCTTCATCTGTAAAATGAGAGTGTTGGATTAGATATCTGAGGTTTCTCATAGCTCTAGATTTATGGTGCTACAAACATTTGTCAATTTTCTATTGGTTAACTGCTATTCTAGGAAGTAGGCACATATGTACAGACAAATATTAAATTAGGCTTTTTCCTCTGAGGGAACTTAATTATTTTGTTCTTCCCAGAATCCTCTCTGACTCATCTTTTCAGCTCTTAGTTTACTTCCTGAATTTTTATATTACCTTTCTTGGATTGCTTGGGCCATAGTTCAGTAATTACTAAAGGACTTTGCCTCTTTGGGATGACAAACTCTGTTCCATATTGTTAGTTTCTTTTGGTTCATGTTCTCTCTTTCTATCTCTCTGTGTGTCTCTATTTCTAACTCTCTTTCTGTGGATCTGTCTCTCTGTGTATCTCAGTCTCTGTTGTCTCTCTTTTTTAGTCCTTATTTCCCTCCTACTACATCTTTCCTTTCATTTTCAAACCTTATTTAAAACTTATTTTCTGTTCTCCTAGTACATCCTTGTTTCCAGTGCATCCTTTCTCCATCAGCTATAGCTAACAGTGGGAATGGGAAAAATAAAAGGTGACTGGATGCTATAAAGCACAGTAATTTCCTCTGATGAGGAATGCTAGGCAGTCCTATGCTTGTATCTCATGTCATACAATCAATTCTAAACTTCTTAAGAGAGGAAAAAAAGGTGACTGGATTTAACTATTATGTGACTTTTAGAGGCTATTTGCTTTAAAAAGAACTTCCTACAGGATTAAGAGGATGTTCCAAGACAAGGTTTTCAAAATGTTAAATTTTGGCATGAAAAGGGAGATAACCCAGATAATGCTAGTTAGCAGGAAAATGATGGCACTTGGAGTCAGGATTTGAATTTTAGTTTTTATTCTGTCACTTAACCATGTATAATCATGGACAAGTTATACAACACCCTCTGTATTTTAGTTGTCTTGCCTATAAACATAAAGAGACATGAGAAAGGGAAGTTTCTAGGGGAAAGAACTTCATTTACTAAGTCTGTTAAATCTTTTCCCACAGCTTAAGGTTTTAAAGAATTTCCTTGAACACTAATAGGTTAAATAAGTATAGCAAAAGGTGTTAATGGAGGGACTTGAACTTAATGGGGAGTCTTCCTCATTTAGAGATTATCTCTCTCTTTTCTACATAGTCTCTCATTTACATGAAGACAATGCAGGCAACCAACTAATCTCCTAAAGTTCATCTGCAGTACAATTCTAGGAAACCTTCCCTATATTGTACATTAACAATCTTTACTTTTGTCTTTGGGAAAAAAAAAATGTCGTTGTCTTTTATCATTTCAGATCTACTATGTGCCAGACACATAGGAAAAACAAAATAAAACAAAACAGTCTCTGTTCTCAAGAAGCTCATAGTCATTTCTATATAGATAGATAGAGATATATCTATATGAACATTTATATCTATATGTATCTATCATCTATCATCTATCTATTTATCATCTATCAATCTATAACTATAGATAACTACTATATTCAGAGAATCATTTCCAATAATAACACTTTTAAAATGAGAGGAAAAAGAAAAGTAAACATTCAAGACCAAGTAACACATCAACTGGTTCTAACAAGTAATATTGTGCATCCATATTTTTCCATTTTTAAAAGGATTTAGAGAAATATATTTTTAGAAAATCTCTTCTCTATGGACAAGCTTTCTTACTACATTTCAAATTGTTCAAATTATGTTATTTTTTCATTTTGATTGCTGCAATAATTTTGTGTGTGTTTTTTTTTAATTTTCTACTGGCTTAGCTTATTTTACCCTGTTTCAGTTCCTATTTCTCAAGGATTTCATATTTTAATGGTGGAGCCAATGTATGAACAACTATGTACAAACAAGATATATGTACCGCATTAAAAAAATGGGGGGGGGATGTAATCTCAGAGGGAAACCACTAAATTAAGATGGAATGGGAAAGACTTCTTGAAGAACTTTAAATAAAACTTGAAGAAAGCCAGGGAAACCAAGTAGAAGAGATTAGGAGGGAGTTCAGGTATGAGGAAGAATCAAGTAAAAATGCTCAGAGATAGGAGATGGATTACTTTGAGGAAAGAATAGTAAGAAAGTCAGTATCACTGAAAAGCTGAATCCTTGAAGGTGTAATGCCTGAGAAACTGAAGCAGAATAGAGATTAGAGATTTTAATCATTTATTGATGGAGAGATTAGACTAGTTACCTGAATTGGGTTATTGTCTCAAAGTATTCAGCAGGGAGTGAGGGGCTCCAGGGACTCTTATAGGGCTCCTGCACTCAGGGAAACAAAGGCAAAAGGTGGGGCAGAGCACTGGAGGGATATAGAAGTTCCAGGAAAGGACCATAAATTCATTTCTGACAAATTGGGGTATGGAGGAAGGATCATAAATTCTGATAAGTTTGGGAAGAAGCTAGGAGCCACTGAATCTGGGATCATAAAGATAAGAGGTTTGTCTCGGTATTTGAGATAAGTCATCTGGAGATTTTATGACTCTTTGGAATGCCAGTGGCCATAGCTCCGCAGCCCTAATTATTTCAGTTCTAATAACCAGGAAGTGGGGTTGCCACTGAGGCAGAACAATTCAGGAAAACTGAAACAGAGGAACTGGGGCACAACAGAGGAAAGGGAATAGAAGGAAGAAGTTTGCTTGGGAAACAAATCAAACAAAGAATTTTCTCTTTCTTCCTAGAGATAAAAGAGAGCCATAGGAGTTTATTAAGTGACACGTGGGATGTTATATAGTCACAAGTAAACTTTAGAAAGATCAGAATGGATGATTAGTGTGGAAAAACCTTAAGTAGTGGAACCAACTAGTAACTTATTGCAATAGTCCAGGCATGAGGGTATCAGGATTAGTGGTAGAGATTAGAAAATTCCTATTTTCAAATTTGGTGCTCTTTCTACTGTACAATACTGCCAGGAAACCATGGAGTGACTGATATTGCTTGACCTTTTTTAAACTTCATTTCCCTTAATTATTATTTATTGTCTGAAACTTACTCCATAGTCTTTTGGCACAAGATATAGGACATTCAGTACAAAAATGCTACTTTAACATGAAGTATGTTTCAAGAATGTGGTATCTGTCTTCTGGAAAATGAATACAATCAAATATAAATATTATGTTTTGATATCTCATTTACCCAAGTGTGACACATATGAGAGCCTCTATGTAACACAGAATTTTAGCAGTAGTTAAAAAGAAAAAAAAAGAAAGTCTCTAAGAAGTCAAACTAGATACTATAAACACAGGTACAAAATGAAGCTTATGACAGAGAAGTCCACAGAAACATTTTCCTTCTTATTTCTGACACAATTCCAATAAACTTATAAATAGAACACTAACATGCATCAAATACATAGTAAGATCCTCAACTTTCTAGGGAATATCCAGTGAATATTATCTGTATATCTATATTTCATTTATATGATATGAAGGGGTATTCTAACCCCCCTTACATGACTTTTCAGAATGGACAGAACTTAATTTCACTTTGGAATTGAACTTCACAGAAGACTGTTAATTAAAATAGCCATTCAGATTTCTGCAGTGTTTTCATATGTTTTCATATGAATAGAATTATCCTCCCCTAAATAAGAGGGAAGATTCATAGTCCCAGGCACTGTGCTGAGTTGGAAGACCACTCTGCAAATATTGCTTCTATACAGAAACAGTTTTTGAGACCTCAGCAATTTAAAGATAGCTATATGAAGGAATATTAGTGTAAGAAAGATATTATCTGGACCAGAGATTTTGTATAAGATAAATTATTGTTTGCCACTCCATTTTCTTCTCTTTTTTACGTTGTTTTATGATGATGCTCATCCATCAATGTTGAGTTACTATTCTGATGTTTGTTCTAATACTGCTACTTAATTCTCTGGATTTATTTACTTGATCAACTTTTTGGATCGATTCCAACATGGCACGGCATATGATTTCTGTTTTATATCAATAACGAGCATCTATCTAGCATATAGGTACTTTCCATATTGGAAAGCATTCTACAAATAGTATGTTACTTTATTCTCACACCTTATGTAGGCACAATTATCATTCTTATTTTAGAGATGAGAAAACTCAGGTCTTCCTTATTTCAAGTATAACACTCTAGGCACAGTGCCACATGGATGTTTATAATGTGGTTTGGACCATATCCTTTTCTCCCCAAACATGTTCTTACTCTCTGGTCTTTTTAAAATAAAATCTGATGGTGATAACATGCTTGAAGATTTGAACTCTTTTAACTGCAAGTCCAATCACTAGCCAATAACTGAAACTGCTTCCAGGGACAAATCTGGTACTTGAATCCCAGCCTTCTCTCCTCAAATCCAGAGATTTTTCCAAAGAACTTTATTAGAGTTGTACATTGGAAACAATATGTAATTGCTATCTAATGTCTCTCAAAAGGGCATGGGATATAATGGAAAAGTACGCTTCTATCTATTTATGTCTTATTAGGAGGATATGACATTCTATCTTTTCATTAAATGGTTTAAGATTGATTTTCTTCACATGTATATTATATCCATTAAGGGGCTGAACTAGGAAATTACTTGAAAAAAAAATACAATTTTGTCAGAATAGCAGCTCTGACTTTTGGAATTCCCTTTTTTTCGAGGTAAATCATAATAATCTGTGACTAGCCAATGAGTCCTGAGAGCTACCCAAAGCAAATAGAGATTAAATGAAATGTCCAAGTGCACCCAGTTAGGAAATGTCTGAGGCTTGACTTTAGCACTCTATCATCCCTTATTTTTTGATGCTTCTATTAAAGGTAAAATTACTGGTTGCATAACAATGCTTATAGGATCATAGGTTTGGAATTTAAAGGGACCTTAGAGGTCATCTAGTCCAAGTTTCTCATTTTATAGTGCTCAGAGTTGTGACTTGTTTATCATTCAATTAGTAACAAAGGTGGGATTTGAATACAGATCTTTTGACTGTATTTGTATTGTTCTTTCTGTTATACACTATTACTTATTGTTGTTACTTACTGTACCAATGGTTAGTGAACCTGTATTTCAGGAAACTAATAGAATAGTTCACAAATACTTACAAAAGACAGGAATGGCAAACAAAAGTATTGGAATTTTTTCCAGAGCAGAAGGCAGCTTCACAACACATCTAATGTGAATTGACTCATAATCTATTAAAAGAAGTGTAGAATTAGGTATGGAACAGACAGTACTTGGAGAAACTGTGATCCTTCCTTTGACTGGATGGGTGATTTTATGATCCACTGTTCATGTGGGTGAAATCTAACCTATGTTGAAACTGGGAAATGAGCTTCATATTAATAATGCCTATGACTAATTAGCATACGTTAAAGGACTGTGCTTATTAAATATAAGGCCATCATGTTCCAGCTCTAGGTCTATACTCCTACTCTGTCTAGACAGCTTGCAAATGTAGACCTTTCATCAAAAGAGAAGCCAGAAAGGAATGTGTCAATTAGTGGCAAAATGTTTAAAGGAGGGCTTCTTAAACTTTTTCCACTTACAACCTCTTTTCACCCAAGAAATTTTTAGGCCTCTCTGGGTATATAATATATAAAATAGGTGTACAAATCAAACATTTACTGATAATAAATCATAATTATTCATAAATCATTCAGTTATGTGCCCCATGTATGGGACCTCATAGCCCACAATTTAGAAAGCTTTATAGGATGGATTATGTTTGAGTGGTCATTATCATCATTTATGTGTTTGAAGAGTATGGTTATAAATATGTATATACATATGTATACATATATGTGTAATATGCTATACTCCTTAGTAGAAAACTACTACTCAATTAAATTTAATAATTTATTGCGTATCAGGTTTTGTGGTGAGTCTTAGGGATAGAAAGAAAGACAAAAGAAATGAAGCATTCCTTATTGTAAGGAGCTTACTGTTGAGGCATTTTTCTTAGGTCACTAAACTCTGAAACATGGAGACTGATGATACTGATTTATATTTAAGCTGTTTGTTAATTACTCATGATATCCATCAGATATTTCTTCAATTGACCCCCAAACTGTACCCAAACAACCAGAATAGTAGAAGTATATAACCAAATTTTGGCTTCAGGGTAATGATGTATATAGGAAAGTCACAAACATAGCTTTGAAGTAGTCATAGCTTTTTTATTGAGTGTAAAAGTTCATAAAATAATTTGCATATGTGGCTTAATTTAAGTTTTAAATAAGTCCTCTGAACAAGACAGAGAACAGATTATTGGCTTCCTTTAACAAGGGAAGAAATTAAAACCTTGATGTGTTTGCAACCATGAAATCATTTCAAAATTTGATATCAAAAGATGTCAAAGGGACATCTAGTCCAAGCTCCTCAAAAGTAGCAGAGTATAGATTTGTATGCATATTTTTCCACTACAAATTTATGTCACTTAGTCTCAAAGAGGCTTCACTGCATCAGCAAGAAGATCTTTTCACTTTTCTTTCATTAATTCTTAGTAATATCTTGTTCCTGAAAAAAGTACTTCAAAACTTCTTTTCTCTTCAATCTTCCCTTACTATCCTCTTGCCCTACACATGTAGCTGAAGGCTTTATCTCCTACTTTACCAAGGAAATAGAGATCATTCTCTTTCAGTTCTTTCTTCTCTCCTCTACATCTCAAAAGTTTTTAACCACAGCCTCCGTTTTTTCCTCCTTTATTTCAGTTTTTGTTGAATAGAATACCTTCTTCCTTGTTAAGACCAATCTCCCTCTCTATATTCTGAATCTTATTTCTTCCCTTCTTTATTAACAGCTTATAACTACAGTAATACTCTTTCTCTGTTTTCTTCAACATTTCTGTATTCAGTGGTTCCTTCACCTTTGTCCACCTTCGTGCCCAAGTCTCCTTCATTCTTAAGAATACCTCACTATTCCATAACATCCTGTCTCCTATTCTCCTATATCTCTTAATTTTCTCAGGTAAACTTCTAGATAGAAACTATACTCTTTTCCTCTGTTTTTTTCTCAAAGTGGACCTTTGAGTTCATTACTCAATTGAACTTACTCTTTCAAAAACAACCTTATTACCAAATCTAATTCCTCCTCCTTAATTCTCATCTTTCCCAGCCTTTCTGTAACATTTGACACTATTAACCATTATTTCCTTCTAGATTCTATGTTTTCTCTGTGTTCCTTGTAATACTGCTCTCTTGATTCTCCCCCTACCTATCTGACCCATCCTTTAGAGTCCTTTTTAATCATTTATCATTAATAGTATGCTCATTAATTGTGGATATACCTCAAGGATCTGTCTCATGTTCATTTCTCTTTCTTCTTTTGGTGATGTCATCACCTTCTGCAGATTTGATTATCAAATCTATTTCAGATCTATCTATCCTGATCTTGTTATTCTGATCACTCCTCTCTAGCTCTAGTGAACAAAATGATAGTTTCTGATCTGGTGATGTTAACATATACCCACCCATCCCTATTATCCTTTCCTAAATATATGAAATCATGGCCAATTGAATCTGGATGCATTTTTCTAGATAATCCATTTGGCACCTCAAAACTCAATGGGTTCAAAATTGAACGCAGTATCTTCAATCCTGAGGTTTTGTTTTTCCAAATGATCTTATTTCTGTTGATGGCACTACTTCCAGTTATTTAGGTTTGAGTCATTTATGACTTACTTTTCATTCACTTCTCTTATAAAATCTTTCTATGAATCTTACTGTATCATCCACCTCTTTTGCATTTGCTCCTTTCCTTGGATAACTATAGCCACAATCTTTATTTGGGTCATCATCACTACTTGCTGAGACTGATTATTCTTTTCTCCTCTCTTCTATCCATTTGTATAGCTACAAAAATAAGTTTTAGAAAGCATAGATTTGATCAGAGAGGCAATATAGCTGAACAAAGAAGGAGCCATCTTTGAAATCATGAATACTAGATTTCAATTCTGCTTTTTGATACATACTGACTTTGTGATCTTGGAAAAGTTAATTGATTTCTGAGTATTCTTAGAAAACTTTGAATACGCTAAATTTTAGGAAAGATTCTGACTTATATTGGTAAAAGTTTTCTTACATAGCTATCCCTTATATCATTGAAATCATAAGACCAGTTCTATCCTTCTATAGGTTTGACCATGCCACTATCTTGCTTAAAAACCCCCAATGGGTATCTATTTTTGAGATAAATTATCTTTGAGATAAAATGCAAATACAGTCCTCTGTAATCAATCTGGTTACTCAATTTCATTTTATTCTTTCCCCATATATCTTATTTTAACCAATCATGACTGCTAACTGTTCCCCAAACACAAAATTCAATCTCTCATCTACTTATTGAGAAAAAAAAAATGCTTTCACCTCATATTCCCCATACTGGAAATTCATTCTGTCCTAATTTCTGCCTAAGGCTCAGCTCTGGTGTTACCTACTCTACATAACCTCCCTGGTTTTCCCAATTAAAAGTGTTTTCTCTCTACTCATACATTCCTAGAAAACTTTGAATCCTTCCTTTGGATCCATTGCTTTTTACATAATATTATATTATTTTGTGTATTTATATCCTGCTCCTCTAGCATTTTAACTGAATGTAAACACCAAAATGAGTTGCATCATATCTGTGTTTCAGGTACTGGGCGCATATAACAAACAAACTCACAATTCAAAAGTAAATATTTGTCAATATCCTTTGAAGTATTATTAACAAATCAACCATTATCTGGAAGTAATTCATTGATAACAAAGAATAATGTGTTATTCTCATGGAGACCAAGTCTTTATATATTTACCTGGTTAGATGGAATAAGATGGTTTGTATTCACCACTCTTTTGCTATATTGGCATTCTAGAACAGTACTATACCACTTTGTAATAGTATTATACCAAACATAGATTATATCAGGTCATACTTTGCCAGATGAAGACATGTAATAAACTTCATTGCACAAAGCATCTAAAAAAGTAGAGAAAATTTAATATGTCATTGGAAGCAAGAAGCAGATTATATAAGGTAAAAAACCTGTGATTCTGGAGTCATAGAACTTTTGTTCAAATCTCACATCTGATGCTTAATGTTTTTGGAATATTGTGCAGCTCTTTTCAATTCCCCTCATCCTTCCTTCCATATTTCTAAAAATGAGGAAACTTGGACTATGTGTGACCTACAAAGTCTTTTCTATTTCCATGATCCTAAATGCATTAAGGCAAATTTGCAGGGAACAATATTTAAACTTGAAAAGCAAAATAAAATATATTGCCTTCCATGAGAACAATAAATTAGAAAACAAGTGTGACCAGAATATTAATCCTTCTCCCCAATCTTTTTGTACTTTGAATATCCTATGCTTGATTTGCCAGTGTTTTTAGTCTCCCTTAAAGTACTGGTAGTTTGTTTAATGGTTCTTTCATTAGAAGAGCTGGTGGTGAAAGTACATTCCTTTGCCCAACTTTTTGCATTTCTTGCCACTTCTGCATTCCAAGACTTAAATTAAAAGGACATTTATATACATTAAAAGTTTGTTGTTATTTAGTCATTTTTCAGTATTTTTTACTTCTTTGGGATTTTCTTGGGAAAAATACTGGAGTGATTTGCCATTTACAAATGAGGAACTGAGGCAAACAATTAAGTGACTTGCCCAAGATCACATAACTAGTAAGTGTCTAAAGTCAAATTTCTTTTCTTTTAAAATTAAAAAAAATAATAGCCTTTTATTTTCAAAATTTTTGCAAAGTTAGTTTTCAATATTCACTATTGCAAAACCTTGTGCTCCAAATTTTTCTCCCTCCCTTCTCACACCTTCTCCCCCAGACAGAAAGTAACGAATATATGTTAAACACATGCAGTTCTTCTATACATATTTCCATGTCTATCATACTACACAAGAAAAATAAGATCAAAAAAGAAAAAATGAGAAAGGAAAAAAAAGCAAGCAAACAACAGTATAAAAGATGAAAATTCTATATTGTGATCCACACTCAGTCCCCATAATCCTCTTTCTGAAAGCAGATGGTTCTCTCCACCACAAGTCTATTGGAACTGGTAAGGTCAAATTTCAACTCATGAAAATGAGTCTTTCTGACTTCATGTCTAGCAGTCTATCCACTGAGCCCAAAGCACATCATGTAAAATGGAGCTAAAATATGATCAATTTCATCAAGGACTATTGATATCCTTCAAAAGAACTATATCAGACAAAATTCCAGAACTCTGCTACCTTTTTTTTCCCAATGGCCTCAATCTGACACTGTCTACCTAGGTACCACTCCCAGACTTCAGAGAGCAGAGGTTACCATAAAGGTGTGAAAACTTTAACCCATTATTCTTAACTCTTCTTTCTCCCCTAAGAGCTAGCCAGATTTCTTTTTTTTTCTTTTTTTTTAAATTTTATTTTTTTATTTTATTTGCATAACATATGTGTGGGTAATTCTTCAACAATAACCCTTACATAGCTTTCCGTTACAAATTTTTCCCCCAACTCCCCACCCCTCCCCTAGATGGCAGGATATCCACTACATGTTAATTATGTTAAAATATTGGCAAATCGAATATATGTATACATATTTCCAAACTTGTCATTGTTGTGCAAGAAAAATCTTATCTACACAAATGATATATCAGATAAAGGAAACACAATGTAAGCAAACATCAATCAAGGAGTATGAGAATGTTATGTTGTGGTCCACATTTCACATCCCTCTCTCTGGGTGTATATGGCTTTCTTCAGTGAACAATTGGAGGTGGTTTGAAACATTTCATTGTTGAAGAGAGCCATGTCCATCAGAATTGATCATCATATAGTGCTGCTGTTGCCGTGTATAATGATCTCCTGGTTCTGCTCATTTCACTCAGCATCAGTTCATGTAAGTCTCTCCAGGCCTCTCTGAAATCATCTTGCTGGTCATTTCTTACAGAACAATAATATTCCATAATATTCATATACCATAATTTATTCAGCCATTCTCCAATTGAAGGGCATCTATTCAATTTCCAGTTTCTAGCCACTACAAAAAGGGCTGCCACAAACATTCTTGCACATGTGGGGCCTTTTCCTTCCTTTATGATTTCTTTGGGATATAAGCCCAATAGAAATGCTGCTGGGTCAAAGGGTATGCACTGTTTGATAACTTTTTGAGCATAGCTCCAAATTGTTCTCCAGAATGGCTGTATCCATTCACAGCTCCACCAACAATGCATCAGTGTCCCAGCCCTCCCACATCCCCTCCAACATTCATCATTAACTTTTCCTGTCATTTTAGCCAATCTGACAGGTGTGAAGTGGTATCTCAGGGTTGTCTTGATTTGCATTTCTCTGATCAATAGTGATTTGAAGCACCTTTTCATATGACTATAAATAGTTTTAATTTCATCCTCTGAAAATTGTCTGTTCATATCCTTTGACCATTTATTGATTGGAGAATGGCTTGAATTTTTATAAATATGAGACAATTCTCTATATATTTTAGAGATGAGACCTTTATCAGAACCCTTAAATGTAAAGATGATTTCCCAATTTATTGCTTCCTTCCTAATCTTGTCTGCATTGATTTTGTTTGTACAAAAACTTTTTAACTTAATATAGTCAAAGTTATCTATCTGGTTTTCAATTAAGAGTTCCAGTTCTTCTTTGGACATAAATTTATTCCATCTCCATAGGTCTGAGAGGTAAACTATATTACATTCCTCTAATTTACTTATAGTATCACTCTTTATATCCAGATCATGAACCCATTTAGCTCTTATCTTGGTATGTGGTGTTAGATGTGGGTCAAGCCCTAATTTCTTCCACACTAGTTTCCAGTTTTCCCAGCAGTTTTTGTCAAATAGTGAATACTTATCCCAAAAGCTGGGGTCTTTGGGTTTATCAAAAACCAAATGGCTATAGTTATTGCCTGAGCTAGCCAGATTTCTAAGGAGATTTTCTTTAGTACCCTAGCCACCTTCTACTTCTGTCATACCAGAATATCCCTTCCCAATGTTTATAGACCTGAGTTGCTCCAGGTTCCTACATAGAAAACGAACACTTGCATAGCTATGATGATCAGGGATTCACCAGTTACTAAACTGAGATAAGATGGATCATCAGGTCTTGCCCTCTGCTCTTCCATTGTACTTTGAAAACCATTGAGACTTTGCCATCTTCCTTGCCTCTTCTAGCAAAGATTGATCTCAGTCACTTGTGTAGTCTCCTTCAAACACCTTTTCTATTTGTCTTTCTGATACTTAAGGTGTTTAGCACTTGGTAAGTACTCATTGATGTTTTTGTATTCACTTTCATTCTATTTAGATTTGCTCATTTGTAAAATGAAGATGTCAGACTAAAACAAAAGATTTTTTAACTTTTTCTGTATCTTAGCCAGCCTGATTGAAGACTATAGATAATATACTTAAATGTATAAAATGAAAAAAATTTATAAAGGAAGCAAATTTTATTAAAATAAAATTATCAAAAAACATTACAAAAATAAACCACAGGGTAAGAATCCTTCATATGAAGTAATCTTTAAGTTCTTTTTTAGTTTTAAAATTATAATCCTACAAATAACATGTATGAACAGATTTTGGCCTGTCTCTATTGCTAAGCTTTTATTCCATTTTCCCTCCATCTAAATATAGTACAACAAACTGTGCATGTGTTACTAGGCAAATATACTTAGAAACAGACCAACTTGTCATAAAGCTGTTGGATTCCAATCCATTTGATTGGAAATGTACAAAGAATACCCTCCGCCTCAAAGATTCTTCCCAAAGAATTATCCTGCATATATAATTAGAACTATGAATTAAACTGATTTTATGCTCCAGATGACCTCTGCCAAAATGCACAGGCAGAACAATACATGTGGTTTACAAGAATAAAATAGATAATTGCTCTCACTGGTTTAGATACTGTACCCTAGGTTCAATTTATTTTTTAAAAAATTTGTGATATTATACATACTGTGGTTAATATTTTGGATGTCACTGTAAATACTTTACATATATATGTATTTATATATGCATAAGATGTACATATGCATATATGTAAATATATGCAGACATACACACACACATATATAGATAGGTATATAGATAGATAGATAGATAGATACATGTTCTCTTTAAATGTGGGATTTGAAAAAAGGTTTATTTTATTTTTAAATATGGTTTTGTTAAATTTAGGGCTTAATTTTTTCAGCGCAATGTACTTTTGATTATATAATAGAACTCAATGGGAAAATAAGATTCTTCTTAGCATCTTGAACTATTGACCTTCCCCATTTTCTTCTCATTCCATTCTCTGATCTTATTAATGTAGTTCAAGTGAGGGACAATAAAAGTGATAATAGTGGAAGTATAGTAAAAAAGATTTTTATAAAAATATTGTGCAAATGGAATTGATAAGAGTTGGTTGGATGATATGTGGAATGAAGTAGGCTGCAAAGGAAATGTTAAATTTGATTTTAAAATGAATATAAAAGTATTAGTAACCAGAAGAATGTTGTAGACATTAAGAGACATGAGGAAATTAGGAAGCAATCCAGTTAAGGATGAAAGAGAATGCATTTTGTTTTGATGCATTTGAGTTTGACTAGCTGTTAGTGGCACAGTCAGTTGGAGATATATAGCCTGGAACATGGAAAAGAAGTCAAAGTTAGATATGTATATCTGGAAGTCATTTGAATAAAGGCGTTGGCTGAAGTTGAGTGAATGGGTAAAATTATCAACAGAGAAGTTGCAAAAGAAAAGAAGAAAAAGTCAAGGGCAGATCTTTGGTGTGCAAAGAAGGGATTGTGGAGCAGTGAATATCCATTACTTGGGCTACATCAAAGACCTCTAGAAAGTCTTGTTTTCATTCTCCATCTTTCCCTCCTCTGATCTGTTCTACACACTGGTGCCAGATATATTTTTAATGCCCAGAGCCAATTGTGTCAATCTATAGCTCTAAAATTTTCAAAGTTCTTAACTGTATATGAAATTACATCCAAGTTTCTTATCTGAAGCATTCATAACTCTCTACTATCTGACTCCAATCCCTTTTTCTTTTCTCTTTTATACTTTTCTGTTTTTCTGCAAAACTGGATTATTTATGGTTTCCCAAATGCCTCTTATTTTCAGCCATGACATCTCTCTTTAGACATCTTTCTCTACTTTAAACATTACTTTCATCTTTATCTATTGAAATATTACTTGAGAGGATTCTGAGAAAATGACAGAGTGGAGAGAAAATTCTAAGCTCTTCAGATCTTCTCCACAAACAAAACAAAATAGTTAGTTGGAACAAAACCTGGGACAAGTGGATACTATCTCAAGAAAGATGCTAGGACAGAGATTTAGCTCCTGCAAAGTGTAAATACCTCCAGGTTAGATCTTCTGGGTGGAGTTGAGTGTGGGGACTGGGGTATCTGAGTCAGGGAAGACTGAGGTAACCCCTGATAAGGGACTCCAAGTCCAGCTGTGTTTCCAGGAAGTGGCCATGGTAAGAAGGAACCAGCACATGCTGCATGAGTGCAGAAGCAGTGGGACAGGGAATGATGCTGGCAATTATGTGGTTTCAGTTTTAGGCTAGAGGGAATAACTAAAGGAAAAACTGAGGCCAAAGGCACCATCCCCCACAACCAAGACTAGAGATATTATACTAACAAGCTGTTATTTAAAAAATAAGTAGTCAAGGGATAAAGAAAACAATTACCAAAAGTTAGTACAAGAATTGAAAAGTTTGGGATTCATCTTCAGAGGAGGATGCTGAAGCAAAAAACAAATCTTCCCCTATCCTAAAAAGTAATGTCAAATGGTCATCTGTCCAAAAAGAATTAATAGAAGAACTAAAAAAAAAAAAGAATTTTAAAAATCAAATGAGAGAAAAAAAACCCCAAGAACAATCCAAGAAAAACAAGAAGATGATAAAAAAGAAAGTCAATGAACTAGAAAAGGAAATCCAGAATCATATGGAAAAAAAAATCACTCCTTGGAAATTAGAATTGGTTAAGGAGAAGCTAATGAAGTTATAAGAGACTAAGAAATAATAAAAAAATTGAAAGAACAAAACCAGAAAGAGAATGTGATATCTCATAAGAAAAACAGCTGATATGAAGAACAAATTAGGAAGAGAAAACATAAGCATAACTGGACTACCTGAATGATACCATAAAAAACAGAACCTTGATACAATAATACAAAAACATAAATAAAATTGTTCTGAAGTATTAGAGCAAGAGTGGAAAGTAGAAATAGAAAGAAAAATCTACTGATCATTATATGAAAGAGATTCTATTAGGAAAATGTACAGGAACATCATAGTCAAATTCTGAAACTCCCAGGACAAGGAGAAAATATGATCTACAAGAAAGAAAGCAATTCAAATTCAATGGAATCACAATTAGATTCCACAATTGGAATTCCACAATTCCACAATTCCACAATTCCAGATCTAACAGTAACTGTATTAAAAGATTGAAGATCTTGATATCAAAAGGCAAAAGAACTGGGATTGTCAGAAAAATATAACATAATTATCAAAGTTAAGCATAATTCTGAACAATAAAAATGGACAGTCAATGAATTGCCATAATTTCAGGATATTGTGGCAAAGAGAGCTGAACTCAATGGAAAATTTGACATAAGATAAAAGAGAAATGTAAGGTAAACATCAAAGAGTAATTGCAAGGGACTCAATAAAGACAAACTATCTATCTATCTATATTTTATATGTAGAAATATAAAACATATGTCTAAAATTGTCATTAATTATTAGGCAGTTCAAAAAAAAGATTGGGCTAGAATTGAAAATGTGATTCTCAAAAGTAAAACCATGTAGGAAAACATAAAAAAGAGCAATTATAATATACAAATGAGTTGCAGGAGGAAGAACTGGCCTAGAAGAATTAGTTGAGGGAGGAGGGCTAGTAGTTCTGAAAGCTTACTATCATCAGAAATGGGTTAAAGAGGAACGAATGCATGTATATCTAGAGGAGCATAAAAATCTTCTAAATCCAGAAAGAAATAAGAGGGTAAGAGGATACAGAAGTAGGAGGGGGATACGGGAGGGATTTTTTTTTTTAGAGGAAACCTACCCATTATATCAGGATTAAAAACATTGTTTAAAAGGGACTATATTTAGAAGTGAATAAAAGTCTTCTAAATGTATAAAGAAATATGAAAAATTAAGGAATAGGATAAAAAGGTATAAAAGGATATTCAGATTTACAGGAATGGAATAAGGAAAGGAATAATAGATTAATGTAAGTGGGATAAAGAGGGAACAGCATATATATTTTGAATGCTATAGAAATCTAAATTCAGATAGAAACAATGGGGCAAGGAGAAAGGGGAGGGGGGGAGGAGATAAAGGAGGCATTCTTGGGAGGGAGTAGGTTAAGTAATAGGAGAGTAAGGTAGTAGGTAGAAATAAAGTTAAAGAGTCGAGAGGGATAGAAAATAGAGATACATTAATATAAAGTAAAGATCAGGAGTAGCATTTATTATGTAAAAATAGCAGGGACAGTAATCATGATCTCAAAGTTAAAGCTTAAAAAAGTTTTCTTAGAAGAGAAAAAACCATCATATGTCAGCCATATTAATCAAAACTGTTTTACACTATCTAATTAGTTTAGATAGTGTAAAACAATTTAAATAAATAAAATATATAAAGGTAAAGACTTAGACTTATGAAAATGTTGTGAAAATATATATGAAGACATACCTTCAGAGAAAGAGGACAATCATATCATCTTACATAGAGACATGTGAATGTATATGATTATAAATATTACATATGTGTGTATGTATACATGCATACATATCTGTTTGGGCGAATGGGTATACATATATATATATACATGTGCACACATGTATACACATACACATACACACATATCTATTTGTGACTAACTATAGCTTTATAGCGAGGGAGAAAGGAGAAAAAATAAAGCAAAAAGTGCATAGCAGAGAATAAAACCTAGAAGAAAGCAAAGACAACATAGACATATTTGAATATGATGTGTTATATTTATTATACAGGTTTTCTTGAAATGTAAACTTATTGCTTTACATTTTGAATTCTCTCTTATGTTTTGCTGTGCATATGGAAGCTTTTCCTTATTTTGTATTTAAGTTTAAAAGAATAAAAGAAAAGAGCATTACCTCTATAAATTCCTTCTTAATCCTTGATTCCCCCAGATAATTGTTTTGTAATTTGATCTTGTAGAAAATCATATGCACCTACCATATTTTGATATGTATTCTACTTAGTTGTGCTCATGTTTTTAGCATTCCCCAGAAGAGTAAAAGTTATTTACTTACCGTCCTCTATCACTCTGCAGTTTAAAGAGTATTAAATTTGAAGTCACAGGACAGAAGTTCAAATCTTAGTTCTCCCTCTTTTTCTTGAGTGAGCTGGACAAATCATTTAAAATTTGGTTTATTCATCTATGAAGAACAGTTATCTACTTTACTATAACTTCCAAACATTTCAGCTCTTCCTTTCTCTATCTCTCATAAAATTATTTTCAACCCTCGTGACAATTTTTAATCAATCTACTCATCAGTATTTTCTTGGGTCATTACTTTTGTGACTTCCCTTTTCTCCTTACTCTGTCTCAACACTAGAATTAGTTATGACTTTTTTGATGGAATATTATTTCATTGGTTATTGAGCTGATTTCTCCTTGTCTTATCATCATTATTCCTTTACCAAACCACAATCTTGGATCATTCATATTATTCACTTTTTCCATTCCTGCTCTTATACTGTTTAACTGAGTCAGAGAAATTCATACAACTTTGATTACAGGGTACATTACAAATCCATGTTATCCAATTTCAAATGGGCCCTGACTACAGCAAGACAATCCTTTTTATTTCTCCCTAATTGATTACTTAACTCGGGTTCTAAGGAAACAATTCCATTTGTTTTCTTTTTTTTCTTCAAGATTCCCACAATACTCTTTCCCTCTCCTCTCAGCTCAGGGCCATGAAAACTTTACAGAAGAAATTGAGGTCATTCAAAATGAGCTTTCTCTTCTCCCCTTCTTTTAATATAAATACTCTTTGGCCTCATTCCACATACTCTCCTTTTCTCCTTTTATTGTCTCTGACAATAAGGTGACTTTTTTCTTTGCATGTAACAATCTTGATCCTGCCCTTCCATCCCCATTAGTAGTATGTAACATAGTTATTCCTCTTTTCTATCTATTTTCCAATCTCTTTTTTTATTGGTCCTTTCCTTACTGCCTTCAAACATGCACAAGCCTCCCCCATAACTAAAAACAAAAAACAAAAAACAAATAAATAAAATTACTTGATCCAATAATACCTTTCAGCTATTGCCTTACATTTTTTTCTTCCTTTGTCAGGTAAACTTTTAGGGGAAAAACTGTCTATATTAATTGCTTCTACTTTTTGTCCTCTCACTAAATCTTCAATCATTGGTGATATGTTCTCTGGAATTACTTCTAAAATAAAATCAAGCTCTTCAAAATTACCAATGATTTCTTAATTGCCAGATCTGATGATCTTTGTTCAGTCTTCATTTTTTTCAATATAATTGCTACTTATGAAACTTTTGACATGCTTCTCTCCTCATTGGGTTTTCATGACATTGCTTTCATTTGTTTTTCTTCCTACCTACCTGATTGCTTCTCACTCTCCTTTGCTGGTTCCCCATCTTATTTCATACTCAGTAACAGATATCCCATAAGGATCTGTCCTAGTTTCTCTTTTCTTTGTTTATACTGTCTCTCTTGGTGATCTCATCAATTCCCATAGTTTTAATTATCACCTATATGTAGGTGATTCACAAATCTATTTATCTAGACTCAGTTTTTCACCTGATTCTCAGTCCCACATTATCAGCTTACTTTTGCACATTTTAAACTGGATGCCTTGTAGATATCTCAAACTCAACATGTGAAAAGTAAAGCACATTAAATTTGCCATCAAATCAATCCCTCTTGTAAATTTCCTTATTTTTATAAAAGGCACCACTGTTCTTAGAGTTACAATCTTTTGCAACCTTATCCCAACCTATCTTTTAAGACTTGTCATACATTGCTCTTGCTCTTGCACACTGCAATCCAGTCAAATTCATCTTTTTACTCCTTACCAACAATAATTTCTTTCCTTTTCTTCATACTTTGCCCTGCTTGTTCCATATGTGTGGAATGAACTCACTCTTCATCTCTGCTTCATAGATTCCTTCTTTTCCTTCAAGTTCAAGTAACATCTTCTCCATCAAGCTTTCCCAATCCTTCTTCCAACTGCTAATGCCTTCCCTCCCAAATTACATCATTCTGCTTATATTTAAATTGGTATCCTTGTTGTCTCCTCTACTGGATTATAAACTTTTGGGAAGTAGCAGTTATTCATTAATTATGCATGAATAATCAGGACCTAGTTCAAAGTAGGTCCTTAAATGATTGTTTATATATTAATTATGTCTAATTTTGTAATGCTCATAGATTTAATTTTACCTATGTTCATACCTTAAATATTGTTCTTTTAGTCAGAAGTCTTTCACTTTATTTTGTTTTCAGTAGAGATAAATGAGACATATTCTCCATAATTACTTATCTTTATATTTCCTTGCAAGTTTTCTCAGTAGGTCTTGCCCTAGAGTCTTTTTCTTCTCCATATCTTGTATAATTTCTCCAAGAAATTTAAAAGATTCTCTTATTTGATTCTGGTAGGAAAAATGGAGAGCTTAAGAATGTTAGATGACTTCAGAAAATTTTCATATTTGTATAGAAAGTTATATTTGAGGGGCAGCTAGGTGGCACAGTGGTTAGAGCACCAGCCCTGAAGTCAGGAGGACCTAAGTTCAAATCTTGTCTCAGACACTTAACATTTCCTAGTTGTGTGACCCTGGGCAAGTCACTTAACCCCAATTGCCTCAGCAAAAAGCAAAAAAAAAAAAAAAAGAAAGTTATATTTGAAGCACTCCCCATACTTATTTCATTCATTTTCATAGCATCCCTTATTGAAGATGACATTTGGCAGAAGTTATTATCTCTTTTTGAAAATGGAAAAAAATCAATGGAGGAAGAATATTTTAACATTATAAACAGTATAGTACTGTGTAGAGGATGCTGGATTTGGATTCATAGGGACTGAATTCAAATCTTGCATCTGCTACTTGCTACTTATATGACCTTAGGCAAGTCACAAATTTCTTTCTTTTTTAAATGACACATCACTGAAAAAATCCTCTGTGTAAGAAATATTTACAATTTTAATGATTGACAAGAAGTCTTTTTTTTTTTAATTTAAAGGTCTGAAAAGTTAGGATAGATATAATTTCTAAAAATTATAATAAGGTGGGAGAAGGCAATAGGGGAAAGGAAAGACTTTGAAACTCTCTCTCTCTCTCTCTCTCTCTCTCTCTATATATATATATATATATATATATACATATATATATATATATACATCCAATAGGCAGATCAACAAACATGAGGATGATACTAATACCTGAAAAATTATAATAGGATAGGATCCTAGAATTCAGAACTTGAATATATGTCAGCTATACATCACATTGGTCAGGGTGATTCTATAATCTCATATTTGCATCAAGTAATTATCTCTGCTCCATATTTATTCTAATATGTATGCATTTATGTATTCATTCATTCATCAAATATCTGCGGGCATCATACAACATGTTTTGAGTGCTTGGAAAAATAAAAGTGTTTACAAGATTTTGTCCCTGCCTTTAGGAATTTATAGTGTAATAGATAAAATAATATAGGGAAACCAATAGCACACAAAGTAGGGAATAATTTGAAGGCCATAAAAGGAATATGTCAGGTTTCAGATAAATTCTGAGAAGGGAAAGATACATCATTTGACTCTGAAATACCTAAATTTTTAGTTCTATAATAGATAGGAGAGAGAGGCATAATGGTTGGCATAGCTAGCACCTTACTCTTAGAATTCTCTTGTATTTTTACTTCTTGGATTTTACCAAAAAGGAGAAAGTGTGTGTGTGTGTGTGTGTGTGTGTGTGT
>JAJPUD010000579.1:145828-190188 GCA_023553655.1 Myrmecobius fasciatus
GGAGGGAGGGAGGGAGGGAGGGAGGGAGAGAGAGAGAGAGAAAGGGGAAGGGAAGAAAATTTACAAAGTCTCAGCAATTGCATCAGGGGACTGTAGTTTTTTGATGGGGCATTAAAAACAGGAAACAAAACCCACAAAATCTCAAAAGAGATGAGGTTTGGTTCTTTTTTGGAAAGTCATGCAGTACTTACTACACACTAGATAGAGGCCCAGTGTTCAGTGGCTTTTCAGTAAACTGCATGACTTTCTCTCATTCTTGGCTTCTTCCTCTTTTTCTTAAAGGTCCAGGGATTAGAATCTATTGCTACCTGGATGACAAAGTCTCATAGAGACCTAAGAGTCTATTTGCAGAGAGTACAGTGGGATATTAAGTGTAGGTTCTAAGAAGAATATATATCCACTGGAAAAATATTGGAATGGCCCTTGACCTTATAATCCTTGGATGGTATGCTTATCAAAACATAAGAAACACTGAGAAAGTAGTGCATATAGATAAGAATTTTCCTCCCCTTTCCACCATTTATTTTTCAAGTGGATTGTCTTTTGGTAGTTCGGTTTTGCAGTTGATAGAGCACTGGGTTGGAGTCAGGAAGATCTGAGTTCATAACTGGCCCCAGACACTTATTAGCTGTGAAACTTGAAGCCATTCACTTAACCTGGTTTACCTTGGTGTTCTCATCTATAAAATGATCTGGAGAAGGAAATGGAAAACCATCCCACTATATTTTCCAAGAAAACACCAAACAGGGTCACAAAAAGTTTGACATGACCTAAATGACTGAACAACAACAATAGCAATAAATCTTTGGGTGTGGTTAGAATATTTGGTGCAGGGAGTAAAATAATGCAACTCAGATCTTATTGGAAATAAGCCACTTGAGAATTTATCCTATGTTATATGTTTAAAATTTTACTTTGGTGATGCAAACCACTTTTAATCTACAGACATTTATGTTGTCCTGAGTCGTGTGAAGTTGTTAAGGATATAAGAAACTTGATGGGAAATGGAGCATAAGCTCTATTTGGAAGTTTTTCCCAGTGCTTAAATCTTTGTATGGGGGCAAATAAACCAATTTGTGATAAACTTTTGAAATCTACAGCTTAATATTTTAAAATATATAGTGGATCAAAAGAATCTGGGCCAAGACACTAGGAAATAGGGACCCACGAAGGCTTCTGCACATTGAAACTCACATTATAAGCCCACAGATGTAGAGCTGATAGCAATCTCTGAGGCCTTCTAGTCTGACACTTTCATTTATAGTTGTGGAAAGTAAGGCCCAGGGAGTGATTGTCACATAGAGTCCATCAAAGATGGTATTTGAACCCACTTCCTTTGACTCCAGAGCCAAAGTTCTTTTTATTACCTTATGTTACTTTCTTGTCCTATTTCCTCTTTTGCCCATTTATGGGGCAGGTGTATCAGTAATTGGGCAGCTGGATAGAAAACCAGGTCTATATTCAGGAAGAATCATCTTCTTGAGTTTAAATTTGGTCTCAGATAACTTACTAGCTGTGTGACTCTGGGCAAGTCATTTAACCCTGTTTGCTTCAGTTTCCTGAGCCATAAAATGAACTGGAGAATGAAATGCCAAGAAAACCCCCAAACAAAGATTTGGACATGATTGAAATGACTGAACAACAAGCACTGTATAGGGATGCTTCCTGTTTCTGGTTTGTCAAATGTATCACTCTACTTCTGATGCTTCTATATTAAGAAATAAAAAGTCAAAGCACTAACCATCTTTATAAACTTCCAAACGGGAATAAATAACTTTGATAAACTGTAAAATGTAATGCAAGGTCATATTTGCACATGATTTCATCAGTATGTACTCACTCATTGTCTTAGATCATTTCCTATGGGAGACTGAGAAGTTAAATAACTTGTTTCTGGTTAGATAACCAGTGAGTATTTTTTAAAGGAAACATTTTGCCAGCTTGCCCATAGTAGATGCTTAATGTTTCTTGAATTGAAAAAATGACTACACTAATGAGTATTTGAAGCAATTTTGAACTCCAACATTCTTAACTCCAAGCTCAGCAGTCTATCTCCTTTGCCACCTATCTTCTCAAGCTATCAGAATCAGGATTGGAACCTAGATGACTGATTTCAAGTCATCTCTCAAGTTCTCCTAACATATATTAGTTTTGTGTTTTCCTGGTTTTATTCCTTAGTTTCATAAAAGTTCATATCAATTAATATTTCTTCCCATTTTTTTCCCTCTGAAACTATTCTCTATTATTTGCTGTAGCACAATAGTATTTCATCATGTCCATAGATAATAACTTTTTCAGCTTTGCCTAAGAGATTGGTTATGTTCCCATCCTTTGCAACCACGAAAAGAGCTTTTATAAATATTTTTGAATATAGGGGTCATTTTCCAGTTTCTTTGATTTTTTTTTTTTGAATTATAAACCTAGTAGCAGTTTTATTAGGTCAAAGAGTATACATAGTTTGAGAGTTTCACGGTCAGTGTTCCAAATTGTTTTTGAGAGTGACTTGATCAATTCACAATTTCATCAAAAGTACATTTTGAACTCTTTGCCTACACAATCTTTCCAACATTAGTCATTTTCTTTTTTTTTTTTTTTTGTCAACCATGCCAATTTGATATTTGTGGGGTGGTACTTCAATATTGTTTTAATTTGCATTTCTCTAATTGTTAGTTATGAAATTTCATTATGGCTATTGATAGCTTGAATTTTTTCCACTGAAATCTGCATATTCATATCTTTTGGTTATTTATTAACTAGAGAATATGTCCCTTTCTTATTAATTCCCTATCTCAAAAATGAGATTCACCAAAGAAAATTGATGCAAATATTTTCCCTCTATGTTCCTGATTCTTTTGTAATTTAGCATTTTTCAAATAAGTTTTTATTTATCTCTTTTTTTTTCACATTATCAGTTTCCCTAATACCTTTTCCCCACACAGCCATCTCACACTAAAATACTACTTGTAAAGCTAAAAAAACAAAAAGAATGAAAAGAGGGAAAAATCAGCACAGTTGATCTTGTTGAAAAATTCTGAAACTGTGTGCAATGTATAACATCTGTGGCAGTTCTGTCTCTAAGTGGGAATGGGCTAAGGATCTCTTGTATTTTCTGACTTGAGTCATGCCTGATCGTTATCATTTGGCTACCTCACTTTTGCATTTTTTGCTGTGTGGCTACTCTTTCAATTTATATTGTTGTAGCCATATATATTATTATCTTGACTCTGTTTATTTCAACTCCATGTTTGCCTGTACTTATCACATTCAATATTTTTACACCACAATATTCCATTATATTCATGTATCATTTCTTCCTTATTTTGTTTAGCTATTTCAAGTCACTGGGCATCTATTGTATTTTCAGTTTTTTATTATCACAAAAAATGCTTCTACAAATTTTTATTTTGTGTATGTGTGTGTGTGTATTCTTTTGAGAACTCCTTGTTCATACTCTTTGACCACTTTTCTACCAGGGAATATCTATTAGTTGGACTTCTGTGTATACATACATACACATATATGGCACACGCATATATGTATTTATATATCATATAAGGTGTATTTTAAACTTTTATCGGAGAAATGTGGTATATTGTATACATTCTGATCTTAATTATTAAGATTATGTAGTCATTTAGAATGGAGTATGGATTATGGAATAAAATACTAGTCCAAGGTCAGTTTTTGACAGACTTGCTTTCAGTTTTCCCAGCTATTTTGATCAAATAAGGAGTCCTTTCCTAAGTGATTTATATTTTCAATTATATCAAACACTGAGTTGATGAGTTCTATTGTTTCTAATTATTCTTTTTCTATTCTCTTCTATTGTTCTCTATTTTTTTAACCATTGCCAGACAGTTTTGATGACATAGCTAATTGTTGAATCATTTATAATTATATAGTCACAACTTACAGCTATTTCCATTGGTAAATGTTTTCAATGCTTAGTTTGTAAGAAAGCTCTGGACAAAATTGTAAAACTGGGAAAGTTTGTTTTTGGCACTCTGTAGCTACTTTCTTTAAGACTTTATCTTTAGATCTTAAAGGAGGGAAAGGGACCCACATGTGCAAAAATGTTTGTGGCAGCCCTTTTTGTAGTGGCAAGAAACTGGAAACTGAATGGATGCCCATCAATTGGAGAATGGCTGAACAAATTATGGTATATGAATGTTATGGAATATTATTGTTCTGTAAGAAACGACCAGCAGGATGATTTCAGGGAGGCCTGGAGAGACTTGCATGAACTGATGCTAAGTGAAATGAGCAGAACCAGGAGATCATTATACACAGCAACAAGACTGTAAGATGATCAATTCTGATGGATATGGTTCTCTTCAACAATAATGTGATTCAAACCAGTTCCTATTGTTCAGCGATGAAGATAGTCATATACATCCAGAGAGAGGCCTGTAGGAACTGAGTGTGGACCACGACATTTTAATGCTTTCTGTGAATATTTGCTTACATTTTATTTTCCTTCTTAGGTTGGTTTTTTTTTCTCTTTCTAGGTCTGATTTTTCTTGTGCAGTAAGATAAACTGTATAGATATGTATACATATATTGGATTTGTCATATAATTTAACATATTTAACATGTATTAGACTACCTGTCTAGATCTAGGGGTGGGAGTGGAGGGAAGGAGGGGAAAAATTTGGAACAAAAAAAAATTTTTGCAAAGGTAAAAAAAAAAAAAAGAAATGAAACTTGAAAAAAAAGACTTTCTCCCTGTTCTGAGGTCCCTCCCTCCTATTTCACATCTGTTGGAAATAACTAGATCCCATCCTTATCAAAATCTGTCAAGTAAGTGTTATATAAACTGATGTTAAAGTTCATAAAGTCATAAAATTCAGTGTTTCACCTCTCTAGGAAGATTTTCCTTTAAAGTTTTTTAAATTACTTTTCCTCTCTCCTTTCCATAAGACAATTCTTCCTAACAAAGAATTTAAAAAGGGATGGATAGAAGGAGATTAAATAGTTCAGAAAAATTCACCAACATATCAACCAAGTCTACACTAAAAGCAGACATTTCTATCCATAGTCCTCTAACTGCAAAGAAGGAAGGAACATAATTTTTTTGTCTTTGTTAGGGCTACATTTGAGTGTTATTATTCAAACAGGATTAAATTTCCTTTCTCTTTCCATTTTCTCTTTGTTTCTTATCCATTTACTGTTGTATAGTCACTGGCTGAACATTTGTATTTAAAAGGGAAGGCTAGTCTGAATTTTTTTTATCATCAATGAAATGAAATTCTATTTGTCAAAAATTAGGTGTAAATGAAAGGGGTGGAAGTAGCTTAACTAAGTTAATCAAGCATTTATTAAATGCCTATTATGTGCCAGGCACTCTTTATGCACTAGGGTTATCAATTAAAAAAAAAAAAAACGGACCTACTGCCAAGGAACTTACAAAGTAATGGGGGAAGACAACAACCACCAACAACAAAGTTTAACATGGGGAAAGGAAAAGAAAGTACCAGGTCAGAAGATGTAATGGTGGTGGAGTGTAATTAAAGAAAATTGGCAATGAGCTCCAGATGAAGAGCTTAAGACAGGGTAAAGACAGGAAATCTAGTGCATAATTACTGGATTATTAACTTTCTTTTAATGGAAGATTTTGGAAAGAATTTTTTTTTGTTTTGTGTTTATGTTTGTATGCATCACAAAGAGCATAGATGGGGTCTGAGTACTAAAGTTGATGCAATCTTCAGGATGAGTTTTCTAATAAGTTTTTTCTAGGGAGCATGATGATGGTTGAGTCAAATTCAAGGAATAAGTAGAGGTAATTAGGAGAGGGGTGGAATTCTTTCTACCATCTCTGAAATCTCATCTTATACTCATCCATTCAACTCATTAGTTTTTATTTCTGGCAAAGATATGTTCAATATCACCAAAGCCCCTTCTGAGAAGATGACTAACAGGAAAAAGGAATATGTCTGAATTCAGGGTTCAGTAAAAAATCACTCAGAAAACTCAAGCTCTAAATTCTACTCTTTGCTCCATCTACAATCTTATGGCTGATTAGCTGGAGCTGAATCCAATTTCTTCAACAGAATAGCCCTTTTCTTTCATGACTAGCCTACTCCTAAATAACTTTCTACAGGTGAGAAGAATTTATGGATCAGGCAGAGCTGCATCCTCACTGCCTTATAAAAGCTAGTCATCTCCTCATATTTATTTTCTACAGTATTTCTGGAAGGTTAGTCTTGCAGAGTGTGATCAAAGACATTGCCTAAGTCCTGATGGCATCTTCTCTCTATTCAGAAGTAAGTCTCTTATATTTCTTGATATTAATGCCACACTCAAAAAGGAAAGCATTCCTGTCAAAGTTATAATTATGTATCACTGAATTCTTTAGGTCTTCCAGATATGTTTTTCTTTCTCTCCAGTTCCTTCTATGATATCCTAGGAGATCTAATTTTTTCATATTACTGCTATTTCAACCAATGCTAAGGAGATTTTCTTAATTTGCTTCAAATTCCTTCATTTCTCTCTTTTTGGTTCTGCCCTTTAACTCTTCTAGGATTGCATGTACTTCTCCATTTTTTTCCACTCTAGAAATTGGCTTCTTTCAGTGTCCTGAAGAAATGACAACCATTATAGGTTCTTTCTCTAGTGTCTCTTATTAGTTTTTTTCATGTCCTGTGAGCTCCTCTACAACTGTCATGATTACTATTTAATCAAGTGGAGTTTTCCATTTAAGAGATTCATGGAACAAAAATTGTTTTCCATTTATGTGTCAAAGATTCCTATGACCGTGTAGTGGAGCCAATTGATCTCTTTTCAAAATAATGTTTTTAAATGCATATACTAAAATATCTGGGATTTTATAAGAAACCAAGTATCCTGAAACAGGGTTATTTTTCTCTCTAATCCTTTTATACACTTGAGGTAAAGAATCCCTGTCCTAGAGTAAAAGGATAAAATCATCTCCCCCAAAGAGAATTTTATGAAGACAGTTTTGATTTCCGAAGTCTTGTGACTTGATCTTGCCCATTCTCTTCTTTGGGATAGATGGGCATGAGCCTTGTTTTATTACTCAGCAAAACCTGATAGGAATAATTGGAAATTGCCATAGTGAAATCTCCACTAACTGGAATGCTTGGAGAATGAAGCATCTTGACTGAACCTCTCTAAATAAGTGCAAGTTGCCTAGGAGAAAAGTCAAGAGAAGGAACTATTTTATTTTATTTTTTTAATTTTCTTGCTATTTCTAGCACCTATATCAGTTCTTGGCACATATGTGCTTAATAAATGACATTTTTATTAGAATTTATTTAAAAAATCATAGAGGTATGCCTTAAACAGAATTCAAAGGTCAGGTAATCCAATTTTCATCCTACAGGTAAGAAAATAGAGGCCTTGAAAATTTGAGTTATACATGGTTACTCCATTAGTAACTGGCAGAATCAGGTTTTGAAATTTTGTGGACTATAAATTCAGCATTTTGTACTATGACTCCCTTATGGTTAGTCTTTTTCATAATTTGCCCTAAATCATGTTTTACAATAGTGTAGCATCAAATCTTTCTTAGAGAATTTTTTGTTGTTGTTGTTATGTCAATGATCACCTCCTGGTTGCTTAGCTACAGGCAGTTCTGAAGACTAAGGCAAAATTGGTTTCTTTCTTCTGATATCAGTACTACTATAATTTGACATATTGAGAAAGGGTGTTCTTAAACTCTCATCAATACAAGGAGCAATCACACACATTTTCAGAGACCATTCCTATCTACCTCCAAATAGATGATGAACTCTGCTCATTGAATTTTTTTTGAACATGGCTAATGCTAATATGGAAATTTGTATGGCCTATAATTGTAATGGGTTTTGTTTTTCTTAATGAGTGCAAGATAATTCAGAACTGAAAATGAAATAAAATTGAATTTAAGAAAAGAAATGAAACTCTTGGAGAAACTACTATAATTAAAGATTTCCTTCTGCCAAAGTCTAGAACACTTCTCAACAAGAGTCATTTTATCATCCTCTCCAAAAACACATATGCATGTAGGCACATATACACATAATGTAGAATTTTAACTTTTTACAATGTCAATCAATAAACATTTATAAAGTACTTATGATATGCCAGGCAGAATTCTAAGTCCTGGGAATAAAAGAAAGAGCAATAATAATGGTCTAGCCTTCAAGGATCTTGCATTCTAAATGCAATATAAATAATATTTAAAACTGTTTTTTAATATGTATATATATATATATATATATAATCAAAGCTTTTCTAAACTCTTTCAGCTAAACCAAGATTACTTGATTTGGAGTATCAAGATTGTACGCATTTTCACAGCTGAAGCAATGAAGTTCAGGAATCTTCTCCTGAAAATGGGAGATGCTTCCTTGGAAATCCACTTTGTAACATCCATTCTAGATGTATGTGAGAAGCTGGAACACATTTCTGATGTGATACTCTGCCTGACTCGTAACAAGAAGAGCTTCATTAAAAAAATTACTGCCCTTGTGGACATCCAGAAAAAGCTAGAAGAAGTGATTAAACAGGCTAAGATTTCTGAAGGACCTTTGACTGTGAAGGTACATGAAGGTAAAAAATGCACCAAGAAGATGGAGACAAAAGCAAACGTTAGTGAGGAAAAGTCACCAAAGGAGAAGCTTGAAGAGAAGAAGAGTGATGGGGAACCTACTGAAACAAAATCACTTAAGAAGGACTCTGAAGAGCAGAAGACTAATCCTGAAGAGGACCGTAAAGATGCAAAACCTGCTGAAGAGGAAGCTGGGAAGCCATATTGAATCAAAACTCACTAACAAGGAGGCTTGGGGGAAGCCTTGCTAAGGAGAATGTTGTTAAGGTTGCTAGTCTCAGGAGGATGTCCATTTTATGAATGACCAAAGAAACTCAAGATTAATGTGCTAAGATGGGATGATCTATATTTGGTAGTTATAGCCCTCTGATAAGTTTAGAAAAGTTTGTTGAACCACAAAATTATGATTATCCTACAGACTTTGGAAGAAATAAAACCTAATTTTGGCTTTTGTCTTCTCAATATTGAAATACTTTTTTGAGGGTCTATATGCAATAAAAATGATTTTGTTGAGAGGTCAGCAATCTAATTTCTTGTTGAAATCAAGTACAATGTAATATTTTATTCCTGCTATACTTCTAAACTTGTATCTATTCTAGGACTTATTAGCTTAGTTCATAAGACCAAAATGAAGATGAAGTAATTATGAATAAGTAGCAAGCCTTAAGACATAGGTTTGCCATTTAGACTTAACTATTAAAAGGGAGAAATATTTTGAGAGAGGAAAATTGTTTATAGATAGATTTTGTTTTCTTATTAAATACTTAAATTTGGATTGTTTTCTTTCAGTTCTCAAAAGCAATACAGGAAAACATAAAGATCTATTACACTTCTGTAAAAGGGGAATGTTTATTACAAAAAGAACAGTAGCTGATTTTAGGGCAAGAGCCTTGGAATAGAAAGCTTTTTGCTGATTGAAAAATCTTAGAATTAAAAGAGAAACCTAAATATCCATTTTTGAATGGATAGGGGTAGAATTAGCTGGTCTAGAAATATCGTGGTATAAAATAAAGTATGATCCATAGTACTTCAATATCAACTTTGATTAGCAATGTTTTATAAACACTGGGACATTTCATTCTTTTTGTCATCACTATTAAAATGTGGGCTTTCTAGAGAGTTTTTTTTAATAGTATTCAAAACTTTGCCTTATTTGATTATTCATGAATGCTTGGAGGTACACTGATTCTTCCTTATTTCTACCAGGCCTTGATACTTAGAATTGTTGAGCTTTCAATATAATTGCTGACTCAGTGATTTTTGTGGCATTTTCTGTGTGTGAATCACAAAATACAATGGAAGACATAAATTTTTCACTTTGAAGAGATGCCTTAAAGACTGGTAATTTCCTTCTCAAAATTTCATGATAAACTAATTAACAAGTTCAAAACTATATTTAACTTCTATCTCAATCCTTTTTTTTTTTTTCTACTAAGAACTACATTTTGAAGTTCATGGGATTGAGATTTAGATTGGAAAGGACTTTAGAGGACATCTAGTCTCAACACTTCATTTTACAGAAAAGAGCTTAGGCTAACAGAAGGGAGAAATAGTTTATCAAAGAACACACAGGAACTAGGGTTTCCCAGTGGTGATCTAATCTAATACGTGACTTGAGCCAGAATCCCTAGTTATTGAAATAAATATATCTGGCCTAGATGTGGCAAGAATAGATATCTGATCTGGAATGTACCTCTCCACACCTAAGGGAATAGTAATTTCTACTTGAGAGGAAAGTAGGGAGGTTCTACTGGAACTACCAGTAACTTATGAGGGAGGAGCAAGCAGGCTTCTGTGCTACCAGGCCCAGCCTGGTCAAGAATCCTATCTTCCATATATTACATATCAGTAGTCTAGGGGTAGGATGTGTTCAAAAAACATTTTCCCTATTTGTTCTCATGGGTGTATATAATCCTGAGTGTTATTTTTACCAATTAGCTTTTTCCTGACAAATAGGCTAGTTACCAAAAAAAAAAAACCCAAACAAAAAAACCCCAAGCTCCCCCCAAACTTTAAATAATTAGTAAACTTGTTTATCAAAGTAATGATTAAACATAAAATAATTACAATGTAATATAAAATATAATGATTTTATATGATATGTTATTAAGTAATAAGTATTATTAAGTAATATTATTTAATATTTATAATATTTATAATAACTTAGATTTATGAAACACTTTACAAATATTATCCTATTTTATCCTCAAAACAAATTTAGGATATCAGCGTGACAGGAATTTTAAGAGAGTAGAGGGATTCCATTTATCAGTTTCTGGGGTTGCAGGTGCTAGAAATAAAAGGATAAATTGGAGGTCTTCACCCCCATATGCCTAATTCTGAGGAGATTTGTTCACAATTCAAAAAGTTTGTATCTTCCTATCCTCTTCAACCAGTCTCTCTGGGATTCCTGGGAAGTTTCTTTTTGTTTCCTCCATCCTCCAAAAGAAATGCACATATTTTCTCAGAGGTCCTTCAGCTATTCAGGAGTATTTCTCCCTCTAAGTATGAAGCATAGTATCACAATGCTCTCCTCTTAAAAAACAAAACAACAACAAAAAACTAATATTCAACACTGGAGTAGCAATGGGGTTACATTAACAAATATTCAAAAAGAAGACTATATATAAAGTATAAATACATATATCAAGACATACTTTATATATGGATACATGTATATAAATATACATGTGTACACAAATATACACAACCCTGTAATATATATATATAGATATGGATATATTTCATTTCAGTCATGCCTGACCTTTTGTAACCCATGGACCTTTGTTCATGAGATTTTATTGGTGAAGATACTGTACTGATTCACCATTTTCTTCTTCAGTGGTAAACAGAGGCTTAAATAACTTGCCCAGGATTATACAGCTAAGAAGTTTCTTTCTTTTTTTTTTTTTAATTAAAGCTTTTTATTTGTATAACATATGTATGGGTAGTTCCCCAACATTGATCTTTACAAAGCTTTCCATTACAAATTTTACCCCCAGTCCCCTCCCCTCCCCTAGATGACAGGAAGTCCACTACATGCTAATAATGTTGAAATGCTTGAGAAGTTATGCAAGAAAAATCCTATCTACAAGAAAAAAAAAAAAAAAATCCGAGAAAGGCAACACAATGCAAACAAATGTCAATAGAGATCATGAAAATGTTATGTTGTGGTCCATATTTCATTTCCCTCTCTCTGGGTGTATATGGTTTTCAGCTAAGAAGTTTCTGAGACTGAATTTGACCTCGGGTCTTCTTGACTCTTAAGTCCACTGCTCTATTATACCATTTATCTGCCACTCTATAAATATAGATACATGTACAATAAATACATGCACATTAAGATATATGTGCATACATATGTGTGTGTTTGTATGTCAGTCAATATATATATGTACATATATATCCATCCATATATACATATATATATATATATATATATACATATTTGGTGGAGGCAGCCTTTGTAGAAAATGATTTGAAAGTAAAAAAATCAGTGAATGTTAATACATTGAATCTAGAGGAATTAGGGGATTAGATTCCTTTGACACTAAAAGTGATCCTTTTCTAGAGATTGCTGAAAATATATTTTTCTGCATATAATACTTTATATCAAAATATTAATTCTGATAAAATGCACTTTTCTTCACACAGTAACCATGAAAAATCCATAAAATTCAATACATAAAATAAAAGTGGTAACATGCATTTTTTTTAAAAAAACTAGTAATTCCTAGGATTTTATAGCCTTTTGTGCTAACCTTTCAATTAAAAAATAAAACAAAAAAAGCCTTGAAAAGCAATGAATTCAGATTGTATATTCACTTTTCATAGCATACAAATCAACAGTACCATATATACAGTTCGGCAAATAAAATTCTTTTTTTTTTTTTTTTTTTTTGCTGAGGAAATTGGGGTTACGTGACTTGCCCAGGGTCACACAGCTAGGAAGTATTAAGTGTCTGAGTCCGAATTTGAACTCAGCTCCTCCTGATTGTAGGGCCAGTATTTTAGGGCCATCTAGCTGCCCCAAGAAAATAATTCTTAAAAGATTAGATTTGGCAAGGGGAAGCCAGTTAAGCTATGAGACCAAATAATAATAAAACAAAATATAAAGAATAAAAAAAAATAGAAGAGAATGTGAAATTATAAGAAAAACAATAGATCTGGAAGACAGATCAAGAAGTGAAAACGCAAGAAAAATTGGATTATCTGAAAGCTGTGACCAAAATAGGAACCTTGACAATAATGAAAGAAATAATCAAAATAAAATTGTCCTGGAGTGATAGAATATAAGGGAAAAGTAGAAATAGAAAAAAAAAAAGGAAAGGCAAAAGATGGGAGGAGAAAGCAAGGAAGGAGTCCATGGGAAGGAAAATTAAATAATAGTCTGGCAAGTTAAGAAGTAGAATTAAAATATAAGAGTTAGCAGAAACAGGAAATACTAAAAAACTATAACAAATTTCAGAAGTACAATTGAAGAATTTACCATTAGTGTGGTAGCTGATCTAGATATCATGTCCTCATTGCAGCTATTTGACAACATGGCTGAAAACATTGTACTAAAAAGAATGGGAGCAAGCACACAACCTTGTTTCACTCATAGATGACTGTCCAGAACCTGAGCAAATATGCCATTGTGAAATTGACATACAATACTGATGAATTTTTCTAGAAACTAAATTTTGACAATTTTCGATAAGACTTTATGACAGAGAGCAGAACAAGAAAACAATAAGGATGGGCAAAAATCTTGCCAGCAATGACTAAGAGAGAGAATCACAGGACAATATATTCCCTTTACCTTTGTAGAGATAGACAGTGGAGGCATCCTTGAACTCCTGCAACATAGCCTCCCCTTGCCATATAATCTGGAAAATTTCAATCAGCTTTTGTATGATCAATGGTCCCCACATCTTGTGAATCTTACATGGAATAGAATCTGCACCAGGATCCTGATGGCATTCAAAACCTCTTCTTCAGTTGGAATTTCAGCTAAGGAGGGATTAATTTCAACTTGAGGTAAACAATCAAGGGCTTTAGCATTGATTGATGATGGTTTGCTAAGAACACTATGGAAATGTCAAGCCCATCTCTCTAGTAGTAAATTCTTATTTTTGGCCCATAAATAGCTTTTAGTGCATTATAAAAAAAGGTTTAGATTGTTACTATCAGAAAAAAAACTGAATTTCTTCTTCCTTTTTACTGAACCAAGAATCCTTCACTTCTGTAATTTTTTTGACTGCAGTGTAGGATATCTATCACCCATGGTAATCAGGCCAGGTTTGGGTAAGCAGGCAATTTTTAGGGCATCCATTCCAGCTTTCTCACACCTGAAAGTGAGAGTACAATCCTTAAAAGACATCCAGGGGGATGCCAAATCCCACTGATGCTTCCAGTGAGAAGACAATGTTATGGCCAGACTGCCTGTGTGCAGGGTTGTGACTATAGTTCCCAGTGTATCCACACCTGCTGCTTTGTCACTCGTTCATCATCATGGAACTTTGAAATAGATAGAAATGGTGAAATGGTATGGATGATGTCTTTTGAATTTATTATAAATTAGATTTAATTGAGGCAGAATTGAAGGGTCATTGGCCCCTCTCTTCCTCCCTTTCTCTCTCTGCCTCCTTCCCCTCTTCCCCTCCCTCTCTTCCTCTCTCCCCCCCTCCTTCTCTCTCTCCCTTCTCTTTAGCCCAACAATATCAGAATTCAAAGTATTCTATAACATGATAATCATCCAAACAATCTAATATTTGCTAAGAAATATAATGGTTGATTAGTGTAATAAGTTAGTTATACAAAATGCAGAAATAAATTTCCATGGTAATCTAGTGTTTGATAAACCCATAAATTCAAAAAGATAAAACTCAAAGTTCTTGGGAGGAGCAAGAACTTGATATTCATCAAAAATTCCTGGGGAGAATTAGAAAACAGTCTGGCAGAATTGAGGGATAGATCAATATCACATAGCTTATACCAAGATAAATTAAAAATGGGTACACTAATTTATTTAAATTATCATTTAATTTATTAAAAAGGATAATATAAGAAAATTAGAGACATATGGAAACATTTACCTCTCAGATCTATGGATAATAGAAGAGTTATTGATTAAACAAGATATAAAGAAAATCATGGGAGGTAAAATCAATAATTTTGATTACATGAACTAAAAAAAGATTACACAAAGAAAACAAATCCAAAAAAAATTAGAAGAGAAGGAAACTAGGCAAAAAATATAATAACCTTCTCCGATAAAGGCCTTATTTCTTAAATATATAAGAAAGTGAGCCAAAAACTAAAGCCATTCTCCAATTTATAAATGACATAAATAGGAAAATTTTTTTAAAAAAAGATTCAAAGCTACCAATTATATAAAATATTCTAAGCCACTAATAATGAAAGAACTGCAATTCAAAGTAATTCTCAGGTGCTACCTCATACTTATGAGACTGGCTAAAATGAGAAGAAAATTACAAATGCTAGGGGAGATGTGGGAACAATAGGTATATTGATGCACTAGTGGTGGAGTTGTAAAGGGGTCCAATCAGTCTGGAGAGTAATTTGGAACTATGCCCAAAGGAAGATAAAAACTATATACACTTAAAAAAAGTTTATACATGTACAATCATTTTTTTCATATGAGTCATGTTGGGAAAGAAAAATCAGAACAAAATGGGAAAAGCATGAGAAAGAAAAAACAAAATAAAACAAAAAGTGAAAATAGTATTCTTTGATCCACATTCAGTCTCCATAGTTCTTTCTCTCAACGTGGATGGCATTTTCTATAGTCTATAATATAAAACATAGTCTATAAGTCTCTAAAATAAAGTCTATAAGAATTGTCTTGGATTACTATATTGCTGAGAGCTAAATCTGTTATAGTTGATCATCACATAATCTCGCTTTTACTGTGTAAAGTGTTTTCCCAGCTCTGCTCACTTCCCTCAGCATCAGTTCATGTAAGTCTTTCTAGCTTTTCTGAAATCAATTTATAAGATCATTTTTTCTAGAACAATAGTATTCCATTACATCCATACCCTATACCTTTGACTCAGCAATACTACTGTTAGATCTATATCTGAAAGAAATCAAAGACAAAGGGAAAGGACATGTAGGTTTACAAATATTTGTAGTAGCTATTTTTATGATGTCAAAAGTTGGAAATTAAAGGGATTCCCATCAGTTGGGAAATGGCTGAACAAGTTGTATATTTGATTCTGAGTGAATACTATTGTACCATAAAAAAAAAAAAGAAATGAATTGAGAAAAACACAAGAAGACTTATATAAAGTGATGTAAAGTGAAATATGAAGAAACCTGAGAACATTGTCCATGGTAATATCAATATTGTAATTGTTATCAATTGTGAAGGTCTTAACTAATCTATCAGCATAATGATCCATGACAGTTTCAAAGGAGTCATGATGAAAAATGCTATCTACATCCAGAGAGAGAACTGATCAATACTGTGAGTTCAGAGACAATAGTTCCCTTTAAGACTCTTGTCTCTGAAGAAGCATTAGTTTTTAAGGTCTGTATTTGGGCAAGTCATTTAACGATGTTTGTCTGTCTTGTTGTCTATAAAAAGAGGTGGAGTAGGAACTGGCAAAACACTTTGGTATCTTTGCCAAGAAAACAACAAATGAGGTCATGAAGAGTTGGACACAAAATGATTAAACAACAACAATAGAAACATTAGGATGGATGTGATACATGTTAAGTCATTCACAAATTCTTTTGAATGACTTAACATGTATCACATCCATCCTAATAATCCTTTTAATCCTAATAATCTTTTGGTATATTTACTCAGGAAATACTATTTTTTTTTCTTTTCTTCTGTTTTTTCTTTTGCTTTTTTGCTGAGGCAATTGAGGTTAAGTGACTTGGCCAGGGTCACACAACTAGGGCATGTTAAGTGTCTGAGACCAGATTTGAACTCAGGTCCTCCTGACTTCAGGACTGGTGCTCTATCCACTGCACCACCTAGCTGCCCCAGGATATATTATTTCTTGCTTATAAAGCTTACCACATATTCTATAATGATCAATAACATAAAAAAAGATATTTTTGCTGATAAGACTTTAACTACTAGAGACACAAGTCCAATTTATACCCCCCTTCCAATATTATTACATGTAGTAATGAAAACTATCTGCAACTAGAAATGTCAGCAACAACAATTAGATAACCTTATTTCTCTATTGAGCAGATATAGAATAATCATTGGCATGGGGTTGAGAGGAGCAGCTGTCTCCTTATCATGTCATCATTTTCAGATTAGTTCCTATGGATCTTTTGGGGGTCTTTAAGCAGACACTGAATGACCATGTCTCAGATATGTTGTAATGAGGATTCATTTTGGATATGGATGGAATTAGATCACTCATGAGCGCCCTCTCAACCCTCAACCCAAATTCTCCGATTCTTTGAGTTTTCAAAGGAAGAAGTACAAAATGCCATTGATCATATAAAAATATGGTCCAAATTATTAAAAATTTGTAAAAATCAGTGAAGATAAAGAACCTCTGTAATTTTACTTCATATGCTTTAAAGAGATAACAAAAAGACCAATAATTGTTATTAGAGGGCCTAATGGAGTACAGGTATAATAATATTTGCTGATGAAACTGGGAATTTAATCAACTGTCCTGTAAAGCAACTGGGAATTCTGGGAAAAAATTGACTCACTTGTTCATAGTCTTGGTCAAGTAAACTCACTACTAGGTACATATCCAAAGCAGTTAAAAAAATAATAGAAACAAAAATCTTATATATGTCAAATTATCCATTTTTTTAAACAGAAGAAAAAAAAGGGTGCCTATCAATTTTGGGAAGGCTAAGAACTGGTGAAATGTGAATGTAATAGAATATTTTAGGAGAAAAAATCAAATAAGCAAATATAAGGAATTTAGAGAAACATAGGAAGATTTCTGTGACCTGATAATTAGTGAAATAAGCAGAATAAGAACAATTTACATGACTATATTCATAATGTAGACTAGAAGTTTTTCTTAATTTTTTTCTCCTTTTCTTTTTCTTTTTCTTTCTTTCTTTCTTTTTTAATGAGGCAATTGACATCAAGTGACTTGCTCAGGATCATGCAGTAAATGTTAAATGTCTGAGGCCACATTTAAACTCAGGTCCTCCTGACTTCACGGCCTGTGCTCTATCCATTGTGTCATCTAACTGCTCCTCTAGAGGAAGTTTGTCAAAGAGTCCAATGGTTAGAGTATCTATTCCTCTCTGTCTTTACCCAGGTTGTTAATACTTGACCATATACAGTATTAAGGAAGGCTTTCTCAATAAAGACAATAAAGATTTACATTTTCATACATTAAAAACCCACCAAAAGGATTAATTTTTTTAATCTTCTCCTCTCACTTAACTCAAAGGAACTCTTGACAGTTCATGTTTCAAATATGGGAAGCATAAGACTTATGAAGAGCCAAGTAGCTTGCTTTTGCATATCATTGGAGCATGTAGACCAGAATTAGGCACAGTATATTTGTACAACTCTAAAGGATTATCCCCTACTGAACAGTTAAGTGCTATTATATGTTTAAAAAAATCATTAAAAGAAAGCTGAATTCTGAGTATCTAAAAAAAGTAGTAATGATTCTAGATAATAGATAATAATCCAGGCTTCTTCCTCTTTTTCACAGAGGTGGGAGAACAACAGGAATTCACATTTATTGTTGCACATAGCTATTATATCACTTGTTTTCAAATTGACTTATTTCCATAGCAAAGGAAGATTCAGTTTTTGGATAGAGGATGGTGTCAAGATAATGTAAAATACTGTTTAAAGCTTATATTTTAGATGAATATAATCTTTCACTATGTTCTGAGGAAACATTATAAAAAGGCAAAGTAGAGTAATTTTTTAGATTAAATTGAACTTGGCATTAATAACCTAAATTAGGGGAGGATCTGATACCTGAAACTGAGGTACGTGACAAGAACTACTTTATTATTACTATCTCCCTTCTCATTTCCTTTCTCATGTTCTTGGCAACAACTATGATGATTCCTTCCCCAACTATCAGGTTAGACTTATTATTATGAGGAGTGTTGCTAGAAAGGATTGCAAAGACCAAAACTGGTATGCAGTATAAACTGCAAGATGTATCTAAAGAATACCACCAGAGGACAGCATTTAGGGAAGTTGAATGATTCTACAAAAGGAGTAGGTGAGCTAGAGAGAAGAGAGTTCTGGACTTAAGAGTCAGGCAGTTTTGACTTCAAATTCTATCTCAGGGGCAGCTAGGTGGCACAGTGGATAGAGCACCAGCCTTAAAGTCAGAAGGACCCAAGTTCAAATCTGGTCTCAGACACTTAACATTCCCTAGCTGTGTGACCCTAGGCAGGTCACTTAACCTCAATTGCCTCAGCAAAAAGAAAAAAAAAAAAAAGCAAATTCTATCTCAGATTTTTGTTTAGCTTATAACCCTAGGCAAGTAATTTAAATGTGGTTAACTTCAGTTTACTTATCTATATAACATTATCTTCCTCACCAGAAAATTGTGAAAATCAAATGAGATATGTGTAAAGCAGTTAGCAGGACATATGACGAATAGTAAGCTCTTAATAAATTCTCAACTACTCTCCTCTCCCAATTTTTTAAGTCTAACCATTGTACCAGTTATAAATCCAATGCTATTATCTAGTTCACATATCTTTATCTTGTTCATAAGAGGTGCATGAAAAATTAAAAAAAAAGTTTCATGAAAATTTTAAGTCAATAAATGGTATAGAATTTCCTTGATTTAACAGTCTAATAATCCTACCATAAAAAGCACGTAAGATTAGTCTAATATAACCTATTCTTTTGAAGCCATATTTGTACTTTGGGATTACTTCTTTGTTTGAATATTCATTAACCATGTCCTGAATAAAATATTATACAACCTTTTCATGAATTTAATTCAAGATCATTGAACTTTCATGTATATACTTTCTCTTTTTAAAAAAGTAAAAATTATAGCATTTGCCCTTCAGTCCAGTGGGCTTTCTCTATTGTTTTCTAAAGAGCATTAATAGTGGCTCAGAATTACAATTTCTAGTTCCATGTTTTAAAAGCTAGGATGACATTTGTCTGTGCCTAATTACCTGTAATGATCATCAAATGTTTGGTCTAATAGTTTCTTCTCATAGTTTCTCACTTCTTATAGTTTTACTCCCTATTAACCATTTTGATATGGTCATTTTCAATCCAATAATCATTCCTCTCCACAGAGAAGACAAGAAAAATAAAGAGTTAAATAGGTTGTCCATCTTTCCTTTTTTTTTTTTTTGTTATGTTGTCTCATTGATTAGACAGTCCTATCCATTCTTTCCCCCACTATGGCTTAAAATATAATTATCCCCATTTTTTCCCTGCCAGCCTGAGTTCATTTTGATCTTTAATGTTCTTGATTCTTTTTTCATGCCATGCTTTTGTCCATTATCTCTTCTTACTCTTTTGTTTTTGTGTTTTTGCTTTTTGCTGAGGCAATTGAGGTTAAGTGACTTGCCCAGGGTCACACAGCTAGGGAATGTTAAGTGTCTGAGATCAGATTTGAACTCAGGTCCTCCTAGTTGCCCATCTGTTCTTACTCTTGTAACAATGCTTTGGACTCACAGTCTGTGGCAACTACCTTTATCCCATAAGCATTAGATATTATCCCTAAAGGAAAGGTTTGCTCTTCTCTATATTATTGGCTTAAAGACGCATACTAGTCATTTCTTAATTGCATCCACCACCCTGTACCATTAACCCATAATGATTAGTATCCAGTTCCATTTACTCAACCTCAATTTGCTTTTGCAAATGGATATTTAATTTAAATATATAGCAAGAGTAGAAGTTCCAAAAATTCCTTACTTACTACACATTTGTAAACATTCTCCCCAATACCATCATTGTCACTGGAAGCTTCCCTTACGAGTTCATCATAAAGGGCTTACCATAGCACTACACATATATTAAATACTTAATAAATATTACTTAACTTGGCTTTATCCATGTCATTGCCATTAACCAAGGGTTTTCTCAAAGCTTTAATTTGCTTGGGTCCTTTTTAGCTTTTGGACATATACCAAAGCATCTCAAACTTAATTTTTGTATAACAGATCCTTTTGGCTGTGTGCTGGAGACTATGGGCACCTTCTCAGCACAATATTTTGAAAGGTATTAAATAAAATATGAAGGATTACAAAAGAAAATAACCATATCAAAACATATTGTTATTTTTTAATTTCACAGTCCCTAGATCTCACCTGATAATCTGGTCAGTTAATGTTCCAATGATCTAATGTTCTCACTTGATTCCCTAATAAGCTCTCATGTCTTAATTCCACATATCCATATGGTTGCCAAGTTACACTCTTATCTATCTTCATAGTATTTTTCTATGTGTTCTCTTCTACTTATTCACACAGGCACACTCCTAGTTCAGATTTTCATAACTTCTTTTTTTATAGTAAGTTTATTTTTAATACACATTCCTTTTTGAGTCATATTAGGAGAGAAAAATCAGAGTAAAAGAGAAAAATAATAAGAGAGATAAAAAACAGAAAACAGGAGTGAACATAACATTTGTTGATTTACATTTAGTCTCCTGAAATCTTTTTCGATGCAGTTGACATTTTCTGTCCAAGTCTACTGAGATTGCTTCAGATCACTAAACCGCTGAGAAGAATCAAGTCTTTCTTAATTTATCTCACATTCTTGCTGCTATTGTATGCAATGTATACCTGGTTCTGCTTGTTTCACTCGACATCAGTTCATATAAATCTTCCCAGGCCTTTCTATAATGAACTTGCTCATAATTTTTATAGAACAATAATATTCCATTACCTTCATGAACTACAGCTTGTTCAGCCATTCCCCAACTGATGGGCATTCACTCCTTTTCCAATTCTTTGTTACCACAAAAAGAACTGCTACAAACATTTTTGCACATGTGGGTTTTTTTTTTCCCTTTTTATGATTTCCTTGGGATGTAGACCCAGTAAGGGCACAGCTGGATCAAAGGGTTTGCACAGTTTTATAGCCCTTTGGGCATAGTTCAAGATTGTTCTCCAGGATGGTTGAATCAGTTCACAACTCAACCAACAATGCATTAGTATCCCAGTTTTCCCATATCCCCTCCAACATTTATTCGATATTTATTTAACTTTCCCTGTCATTAGCCAATCTAAGAGGTTTGAGGTGATATCTCAGACTTGTTTTAATTAGCATTTATCTAATCAATAGTGATTTAGAGCATTTTTTTCATATAACTATAAATGGCTTAAATTTCATCATTTAAAATTGTTCTTATCCTTTGACTTCTCAATTGGGAAATGATTTGTATTCTTATAAATTTGACACATTTCTTTATATATTTCAGAAATGAGATTTTCATTATAAATACTGTCTGGAAAGATTTTTTCCCAGTTTTTTATTTCCCTTTTCATCTTGGTTTTCTTTGTGCAAAAACATTTTAATTTAATGTAATCAAAGTTGACCATTTCACCATTTATAATGTTCTCTAGTTCTTCTTTGGTCATAAATTCCTCCCTTCTTCAAAGATCTGATAGACAAATTATCCCTTGTTCTCCTAATTTGTTTATGATATCATCCTTAATGCCCAAATCATGTATCCATTTTGACCTTATTTTGGTATGGGTGTGAATTATAAATCTATGCTGATTTTCTGACATATTTTTTTCCATTTTTCTTAGCAATTTTTGTCAAATAGTGAGTTCTTATTCCAGAAGGTGGGATTTGGGGATTTATCAAACACTAGATTACTACAGGCCTTGATTATTGTGTCATGTGTATCTATTCCACTGATCCACCACACTATTTCTTAGCCAGTACCAGATGATTTGATTACTGTTGCTTTATAATATAGTTTTAGTTTTGGTACTGCTAAGCCACTATCCTTTGTATTTTTTTTTTGTTATTAATTCTTTTGATATTCTTGCCCTTTTGCTTTTCCACATGAATTTCATCATCTAAAATGATGAATTTTGTTATTATTTTTATTTTTTGTTATTTATTTTTTCTAGTTCTATAAAATAATGTTTTGGCAGTTTGATTTTTATGGCACTGAATAAGTAGACCAATTTAGCAGAATTGCCATTTTTATTGTATTAGCTTAGCTTACCCATGAACAATTAATATTTTCCCAGTTGTTTAGATCTGCTTTTCTTTGTATGAGATGTATTTTGTAATTGTGTTCATGTGGTTCTTGGGTTTGTCTTGGCAGGTAATTTTTTTTTCTTTCATTTTTCTGATCAAATTAACCAAAGGTTTATTTATCTTATTAGTTTTTTCATAAAACCAACTCTTAGTTTTGTTTATTAGTTCAGCAGTTTTCTTAGTCTCTATTTTATTAATATCTCCTTTGAGTTTCAAAATTTCTGATTTGATACTTAACTTGATACTTAAAATTTGTTCTTTTTCTAGCTTTTTTAGTTGCATGCCTAATTCATTGATCTCATCTTTCTCTATTTTATTTATGTAGCTGTTTAGATGTATAAAATTTCCCTTAGGAACTGCTTGGGCTGCATCCTGTAGTTTTTGGTATGCTGTCTTATTAATGTCATTCTCTTGGATAAAATACGGATTGTTTAAGTGATTTGTTGTTTGACCCACTCATTTTTTAGAATTAGATTATTTAATTTCCAATTGATTTTTAGTCTATCTTTCCCAGGCCCTTTAGTGAATATTATTTTTATCACATTGTGGTCTGAAAAGGAAGCATTTACTATTTCTTGCATTTGGCTGTGAGATTTTGTGCTGTAATGCATGGTGAATTTTTGTGTAGGTGCCATGTAATGCTGAGAAGAAGGTGTATTTCTTTTTGTTCCTATTCAATTTTCTCCAGAGGTCTATCAGATCTAGATTTCTAGGATCCCACTAACCTCCCCAGTTTCTTTCTTTTTTATTTCATGGTTAGATTTGTCTGATTGTGAGAGGGGAAGGTTGAGGTCCCCACTAGAATAGTTTTGGTTTCCTATTTCTTCCTATAACTGGCTTAAAATTTTCTTTAGGAATTTGCCTGCTCTAACGCTTGATGTATATACATTTAATATCATTACTACTTCATTATTTACTGTACCCTGTATCAAGATCAAGATGTACTTTCCCTCCTTATCTCTTTCAATAAGATCTAATTTTACTTTTGCTTTATCTGAGATCAGAATTGCTACCCCTGCTTTTTTTTTTTACTTCAGCTGAAGCATAATAAATTCTATTCCAGCCAAAACCCTTTACTCTGTATGTGTCTCTCTGTTTCAAATGTGTTTCTTGTAAATATCATATTGTAGGATTCTGTTTTTTAATCTACTCTGTTGTTTGCTTTCCTTTTATGGGAGAGTTAATTCTATTCACATTTACAATTATGATTATCAGCTCTTTATTTCCTTCCTTCCTATTTTCTCCCTTGTGTATACTTTTGCTCTCTTTTTCTACCCTGCATTTAGTCTTGTTTTTTTTTTACCCTCCCCACCCTCTATCTCATCTCCTATCACCCCTCCCCCTTCTCATAGTAATTTTTTAACCCATTCCACCTACTACCTTAACTTCTATCAACCCTTTCCCCCTTTCTCTTACTTTTTTTTCTAGTGTTTCTACCCTTGCTCCTGTCCTATTCCTTTCTTTTCTTTTCCTCTTTCTCCTCATAATTCTTTATAGTATCAGATAAATTTCTAGAGCCAACTGAATGATTAGGTTATCTTCTCTAATAGCCAAAACTGATGAGATCAAGCTTCAGACAATGCTCATACTCCTCCCTTTCCCCCCTCAAATGTAATAGGTCTTTTGAGTACAAAGCTGGGAAAAATTGTTGCAGCCATTGTTTCAGATGAAGGTTTCATTTCTAAAGTATGCAATGAACTGTGTCAAATTTATAAGAATACAAGTCATTCCCCAACTGATAAATGATCAAAGCATATGAACAGACAATTTTCAGATGAAGAAATTAAAGTCATCTATAGATATATGAAAAAGTACTCCAAATCACTATTGATTAGAGAAATGCAAATTAAAACAACTCTGAGGTACCATTTCACACCTCTCAGATTGGCTAAGATGATAGGAAAGAATGATCATAAATCTTGGAGGGTATGTGAGAAAATTGGGACACTAATCCATTGTTGATAGAGCTGTGTAATGATCCAACCAATCTGGAGTAATTTGGAACTATGCCCAAAGAGCCATAAAAGTGTGCATACCTTTTGACTTAATAGTGCTACTAAATAGATTTGTATCCCAAGGAAATCATAAAGAACCCACATGTGCAATAATGTTTGTAGCACCTTTTTTCATGTGACAAAGAATTGGAAAATGAGTAGTTGCTCATCAATTGGAGAATGGCTGAATAAGTTGTGATATACAAAAGCAATGAAATATTATTTTTGTATAAAAATGATGAACAAACATTTTAGAAAGGCTTGATAAGATTTATATGAACTGATGCTGAGTGAAACAAGAAGAATCTGGAATCCATTTTACACAATAATAGCAAGGTTGTACAATGATCAACTATGAAAGATTTGGTTCTTCTCAGTGGTTCACTGATTCAAGGCAATCTAAATAAACTTTGGGTAGCAAACTACCATCTGCATCCAGAAAGAGAACTATGGAGATAGACTGTAATTCAACACATGCTATATTCACTTCTTTTTTCTGTTTTCCCCCTCTCTTTTGTTTTTTTCCTTTTGTTCTGATTTTTCTTTTCCAACATGATTCATAAATAAAGGTGTGTTAAAAAACTTAATATATGGGTATAACCAGAAAAAAATAAAACAATAAACAATTTTTTAAAAAAAGAATGAGAACAAAACAATCTATCTGAATGCTGTGAAATAACAACCACTAGACTTGGTTTTAAAGATGAGATATGAGAATATATCTTCCTCCTCTTTTTTGAAGATGTGGAGAATTTTGGACATGGAACATTATATAGAAAATCAGTTGGTTAGTTTTGATGAAGTCTAACTTTTGAGCTGAAAAGGATCATCCAATTCAAATCCCTCATTTTACAGATGAGGAAATTGAGTAATATAGAGGTTAAATGATTTTCCCCAAATCACAAAGTCAGGACCTTGAATCTAGCCTCAAGACAAGCTCTATTTACTATCCACTATATAGCATTATACCTCTGCTACCATGTCAGACAATTCATTATAATTTGATAGTTTCTAGAAATGGTATAGGAAATCCTGTTCAGGTCCATGTTGACTTAAAACCAATTGCACAAAATTGTATGATGATATTCCCCAAATAGGTGTGCTTTAAAAAACAAAACAACAACAAAAACTGCTCCATCCAGATACCTAGATACCCACACACACCATATAATGTAGTAATTCAACAACAAAAAAAAATAGATTGTTTCATCTTGCTTGAAAAATCAGTAGCAAGTAATGAATTTTTCATTTCCATGTCAAAACTTCACTATTCCAAAGTGCTTTTATGACTATATAAGTAACACAATATATTGGAAAGACTGCCATGATCACTAGTGAAGGGGCATCTCATTGCTAATTAGCCCTGAACCAAATTGTTCCATATATTCATCTGAAGATAAAAAAATGGGAAAATGTAATCCTATTATTCCCAATGCAATTTATTCCAATGGAAATGTTGATAATATTTTAAAAATTATTACTTGGAAGGCTAAATTAAATTCTTTTTGTCTAAGATACTTAAGAATATTTTGTCTTGATATATATGTAAGAAAATTAAAAGAAAGGTATATTAGTTACTAATTTTAGTAAGGAATTTGTATGTATATAATTACCTTTTCATATTCATGATTTTCTTTTATTATAATTTCATTAATAATTCTGCTTTGATATACAATTTTCAAAATTTCTAGTATCATTTTTTCTTTTAAATTTGCCAGTTCTAATTAGCACAATTAAAGTTGACATTTAAAGATAAGTGCATCTTTCCATAAATATTAAAATTGTACAGAATTGTTACATATAAAATCTCAATTAAATTTGAATAAAATTAACAATTGTATTTTATTTTTATATTTATAAATAGAAGGTATAAAAGGAACTCCATCTAAAAGCTATTTTAGGCAAAGTTAACACAGCAGCATTCAAAAAAAGAGAGACAGAAAGTGGCAGAGACAGAGAGACAGAAAGAGATTCATTGAGTAATTGAGTATATTTAATAGAAGAGATATTTTTTATATTAGGATCATGCTTAAGTGTGTCTAGAATATGAAATATCATGTCTCTCTTGCAGGGAAGCATTTTACTTCAATTAAAAAAAATTCATCTAGCATCATTTTAGTTCTATGGACAGCTGTATTTTCCTCACTCCTACAGAAAAGAAGACCAAGCCCCAGGGCATCCACTCAGAGTCAGACAGAAAGTTCTGAAGGATAATTAGAAAGAAAAGAAGTTGTAGTCACACTTTTAGACAACTTGAGTCCTCTCCAATGAAATGTTCTTGAGTGAAATAGGGATGCGAGAGAAACAGGCATATTTGCGGGAGTTAAAACTAAACAAGAACAAGGATAAGTAGTAGAAGTAAAGCCATTAATTTTTAGTTTACTTTTAAAATTATAGGTATATTATTAGAGGCATCCTGCTTGAACTTTTCCTATATTCTCCTACCCTCACTCTTCAAATAAAAAATAAGATATGAAAAAATTAAAATAAACACACTTAAAGAATTAAACTTAGCAAAGAGTTTTTGATGGGTGATAATCTGAAATGATTGTGAAGCAGTTCAGTTAATTTCTTGGTAAGCATATATTGGGTGATAGATCAATAGGGAAGCACAGTACACTTTTGCTTTTATTGGGTTTTTCCTTATACATTTTACATTTTAGTTTGATTTTATGCATATAAATTTGGAATTGAAACTACAAAATCTAATTATGGTATATATTTGTTGCCTAGGAAGTTTTTTATTGTTTTTTTGTTGTCCTTTCTCTATTTTCCAATATGCTAGAATTGGTTTAGAAGAAATTAACAAACGTTTTTGTTTAGTCATTGGCTCTAAGCCCAAGCAGGTGATTCAAAAGAACTAGACAGCTTTCAACTCTGAAGTAATATGATGGAATCAGGAGACCTAGATTCTGGTCTTGTCTCTCTTATTCCTTAACTGTGTAATCAAAGAAGTGTCATTTCTACTCTCTGTGTCTCTGTAAAATGAAGGGATGGGATTGGATGATCCATAATATTTCTGAGTTCTGATATTTTGTAATTTTGTATAATATCTTATCATGATCCCCAATAAGGTATGTGTTTCACTTTCTTCTCCTTCCTTTTGCTCACCTCCTCTGTCCATCTTTCTTCTTCCCCTTCCTTCATTCCTCTCTTTCTCTCTTCTTTTCCTGACAAACACATATACCTTCCCAAAAATTGACCAGTGACATCATAGTCACCATAACGTTAACTAGGGTAGAAAAATTAGGGCTTTTATCCCAGAAAGCCAAATTTAGAGAGTACTAACAGCACTTACATTTCTTCAGCAGCTAGAAATAACAGACTTTAGCATCTATTTTGCAAGAATAATTTGTTAAAAGAGGAAACTACCAAATGTCACCAAGATTGAGTTCCTCCCCCATAGTTTGCTTACTCCTCTTCTAGTTCAGTCTCAAGCATGTACTCCAATATCATTGTGTCCCCCACATTTTGTTACAGCTCCCCAAACTCAGAGTACTTTTTGTACGTCTTGTCTCATATAAAGATTCCCAATCTCTGAAATGTGCTCCTATACCTGTGATGTAGTAGCTCACCTTTGTGAAAGCATGCTGGATGGAAAACTCTCAAGATGAGGCTAATCATTTGGACTGTCTTAGGAGGATGCTCTAGGTTGAAGCTCTGTGTAAATAATTTGGTAAATGGTTGCTATCTCTCTTCTATGAGTCTCAGACAAGCTGTGAGATGATAGAACAGTATTAGGTAATAGACTTGTGCTTCCATTGGTATAAGTAACTCCCAGATGAAGAAACTGCCTCTAATGCCAGAGTATTGAGAGATTAAGTGGTTGGCCTAGAGTCACATAGCCAGTGTATGTCAGAGGTAAGACTTGTACCAAATCCTTCTGGCCTAAGACATACTGTCTTTTTAGAAAGACCATTTCACATGTTTAATTGTTTTCTGGTTTTATCAAGGACTTTCTTCATATCTATCTTATAAGCTATATAGAGCTAAGATGCCCAAATTAAAAATTGTGAAACTGAGTCTTGGAAAGACTTGTCCTTATGGGAGTTGGGGCTCAAATCTATGCCTTCTGATTTGAAATTTACATCAAACCATACTTCTCCTCTGAAATATATGAAAACTTTTAGTAATCTGAGATTAAGTTACCATACTCTTTGAAATATTTCATCATTCTTATTCTTATTTTATTGCTGCTAGTTTGAAATTCAGTAGTTGGTTAAAATTTAAAAGCAGATTCAATCATGTCATCACCTCCCTACTCAATAAACTCCAGTGGCTTCCTGTTGCCTCTAGAAACAAATATAAAATATTTTGTTTGGCATTCAAAACTTTTTATAATATAGCCCTCTTCCATCTTTCCAGTCTTCTTACACTTAAGTATTCAACATATTCTTTGTGACATTGGCCTTCTGGCTATTCTTGAATAATCCACTCCATTTCTCAGCTTCTGGAATTTCTCTGACTATCCCTCATGCTTGAAATGTTGTCTTTCCTCTACTCTGACTACTGACCTCCTTTAAGCCTCTCTCAAAATTTCACTTTCTACAGGAAGCTTTACCTAATTACTCTTAATTCTAGTGCTTTCCCTCTTACAATTATTTCCTTTCAATCCTGTATATATAGCTTGCTTTTTAATCTATTTGTTTACATAGTGTGTCCTCCATTAAATTAAAAGCTCTTTAAGAATAGGAACTGTTGGGGGAGCTAGGTGGCGCAGTGGTTAGAGCACCAGCCCTGAAGTCAGGAGGACCTGAGTTCAAATCTGGTCTCAGACACTTCCTAGCTGTGTGACCCTGGGCAAGTCACTTAACCCCAATTGCCTCAGCAAAAAAGCAAAAAAAAAAAAAAAAAGAATAGGAACTGTCTTTTGCTTTTGTGTATGTGTCCCTAGAACTTAGCACAATGTTGGGTACATAGTAGGCTCTTGTTAAATGTTTGTTGATTGATTTAGACAACTCTCTAGGACTATAAGTTTCAGAGATGCTTTCAACATGTCTTAGAAGAGTTTTAACATCTTAGAATTTTCTGTCAATGGAGCCACAAGTTCTTTCTGCCCATTTCACAAGATTGCATGTCTATGAGTACACTACATATTAGAAATCTGGAAAGAACAATGTGTCAAGTATTTATTACTCTTTCTTCTTTTGAATTCAGAGCTGATCCACATGCACCACAGATTGGGATGTTCTTTAAAATAGATTTCACAAATTCAACTGGATCAAATTCCTTTCCACCAGAAAAAAAATGGTTCCTGTGATTTTGGTTTACATGATGACTAGCATGATTATGTTTGAATAGGAAAGTCCACACTGCCACAAAAAAATGATATACTATGACTGCTCAGGAAAAGAATTATCACAATTTTCTCTCCCAGCTCTACTCTGAAGGACTTATATTTTTTTTGAAAGACATATGATAAAAATCCTATCCACACCCAGAAAAAGAACCTGATCAAACCTGAATATAAATCAAAGCATTCTCTATTACTCTCTTTCTCTCTTTATTTTTAATTTAATTTTTCTTGAAGGTTTTTATTTTCATTAGGGTGGAAGATCTATTTTCTTTTACAACTTGACTTTTATGGAAATGTTTTGTATAACTTCATATGTAGTTTCTCAATTGTGGATGGAGATAAAGGAGAGAACCTAGAACTCAAAAATCTTAAAAACAAATGTAAAAATATTGTTTTGAATGTAACTGGGGAAAATATTAAATAAATTTAATAATGAGTGATGATCAAGTTAAAAAATTAGTTTCCTCTCCCACATCACTCTGCTACTTCTGGGTATAGCCAAAGTCAAATTATATCCTGAAAAGTCCATTAAAAAGTTCTAAAATCAAGTGTTAATGGATATCCAGTATATTTTAAAATAAAATATTCATGTCCAAATTCCTAGAGCAACAACCTGTGCAATATGTTTGATAATATACCATAAGCATTCACAGTTGATTTTTATTTTCACTTTTTGAAGAATAATTTATTTAAAAACTGAGCAATTAAAGAAGGTATATTCAAATAGGAAACTGAAAATGTTCTGTTATTTCAGTGTTTCTATTCAATGAATTCATACCTTTAGTATTAATTTATAATGAAGAAAATGATCATGCTACTTCATGGGGATTAAGAACCTATCACCTAAAATCATCACCATAATCAAGAACACTCAAGTATGAGAACTGTTTCTAAAAACAAAATACAGAAAAAATATATCAGTCATAATGCAAGTTGCTTCTCTCCAGGATGAAGAATCATTTCCAGTGCTTACTTCCTACTTTGTCATTATGGACTCTTCTGTAACTTTACTAATCTCAAGGTTCTTGTAGAATAAAGGATTTAATAGAGCATCAACCCTGGAGTAGGAAAAATCTGAGTTCAAATCTGGCCTCAGACACTTAATATTTTCCTACCTCTGTGACCCTGGGCAAGTTACTTAACCCCAATTGCCTCACAAAAGAAAAAAAAATTTCACAAAAGAATAAAATATTTATTTATGAAATCACTCCATCTGAGGTTTACTTAGTAGACAAATGATTCTTGTATAGTATCTACAATGCTAACAAACTATAATTGTAACTATATGAATAACAGGGAAAGTTTTTCCTGAAATGGGCACTTTACTGGCAAGCCAAAATACAAAGGAATTATTAAAGTAAGTACAAAAGAAACATTTAATACCAAATCTTTCCTTTCCATATCTCTGGAGAAAGTATGCTTGTTAAAGGTATGCTACCTTGTTGTTTTCTCCAAAAGAGAGATGGGATAAAATCAAGAGGAAGAGATTCTAGGAGGCAAAGGAAAAAGAGGCTCCCATCAATGTGAAATGAAAATTGTAGTATAACAGTTTTGAAGAAAGTATTTCCTATATATAGTTGAATTCAGTCATAAAGATCTCTGACATCACTCGAGAAGAAAATCTACAGAAAGTGCATCACTACTGAACTCTACTCTTCAAAGTATTCTTGCTCTGCTTGCTGGTACCCAAATAGGCTGGACCTTTCCATGGATAACAAAAGACCCTATATGACATACAGATGCTTCCCATCCAATCTTAATTAATTTCCCTTCATGGATATATAACAAGAGCCATATACAATACCCTGGAAGAAGAGAGTAGTAGGAAATTCTGGATTATTAAACTAGCATTGCTGTAAATCCTCAGAGCCTTATGTGTCACCTATTTCCACATCCTTTGCTCTACTACAATGTAATTTACAGAAGTGTTGGACCAGTCTGACAAGGGTAAAACAACAATGAAGACCATGCAAAACATGGCAAATACTTATTTTGATCAGTATATGTAAGTGGCATCCCAGATATATTCTCTAGGGCACAATCCCAGTTGTGTTTCTCTGTTCCTGTTTCCTCACACAAGGTTTTGAAAAATAGGAATTTCTTTGAAGATAGTATTTAGATATTCCTTGACTTTATTTACTGAGTATGAAGAAGTGATTATTTTCATGATTGCTATGAAGAGTATAACCAGAGAATCTCTGAGTAGTATAGTCTTCAATTCAGAAAAGAAGACATAAAAAGAGACTCATAGGCAAACTTCCTTTTGACTTGCCATTTTAAGCACATCAGTATCCCTTCTCAGTCTAATGCAATCCTGAGAACACAAAACTTAGTTACACAATTCATTTGTGTAATAGTCTAATGTTCCTCACTGTAGTAGAGAAAAATACTTTTAGACAGAGGATAATGCCTTATGTTTTTTGTTTATTAGAAGAATCCTAGGAATAGCTATAAGACACATAAAATATTAGTAAAAATAAGGGAAAAAACTATTTCTATTTTGGCGCAAGTATCTTTAAAAGAGAAAAAAACACAGCATTGTTGTGATTGTAAAATGGCAACAGGATGGTAGCCTCAGCAGGAAGAAAGAATACACACATACAGTTGTATATAGAAATGCATTTCACTGAACCTGAAAATAGGAGTGAACTGGAAGTAGGGGGCATAAGAATTAGAAGAAAGATAGCTTAAGAGAAGGAATTGTCATTGGAAAAAACATTTTCATTTTATATTTGAGGCGGAATCAAACAAAGGTTGTTACTAAGTATCTGATGTCAGATTTGAATTTAGATCCTCCTTACTTCAGACCCACTACTTTATCTGTTGTGTCACCAGATGCCTCATCATTTAAGTGTTAAGAAGAATATAAGAAATAAGCTAAGTCCTGGAGATAACAAAAATATAAGCAAAGATTATCACTTTTTTTTTTTAAGGAATTTGTAGTCTAATGGGAGAAACAGCAAATAGAAGAGAATAAGATCCAAGTTGAACTTTGAAAATTGCAAAGATGAGGGGCAGCTTGGTGGCAGAGTGGATAGAGCATCAACCCTGAAGTTAGGAGGACCTGAGTTCAAAACTGACCACTTAACACTTCCTAAATGTTTGATCCTGGGCAAGCCTCAGGAAAAAAAAAAAAAAAGAAAAAAGAAAAGAAAAAGAAAGAAATTATAGCGATGATAAGTAGCTCCATAAAGGATGAGATCAAAACCCTCTATTTGGCAACAATAACAATTATTTGATCATGAATACTGGTTCCAACTATTCTCCAACTGAAATAGTGATCAGTGAAGGGTAGGGGGGAAATAACATGAATACTGTGGGAAGTCTATTAGTGAGGATGTTGTAGAAGAGGTGGTCAGGGAGGATGGAGTGAATTAAAACATGACCAGGGCTTTTCTGAAATTGTGTTCCAGGAGAGGGAATCAAAAATCAGAGAACAAGGCCCTAAGTTGTAATTTTCTCCAGGATATGGTCCCTGGTGTGTATAAGGAAGGAAGTTTATGGAGTTGGTTGCTTGAAAGTTCAGAATGATTATGAATAAGGTCAAGACAACTGTCAGAGTCAGTACACTGAGAAAGTAGGCAGGAAGGAAATTAATTATAGCAGTTCTTTAGTTGATTCTTTAAATGATCAACTAGTTATCTTGCTGTCATGGAGAAAAAAAAGATATGGAGGGGTTTATTTGTTTTCAACACTCATATAAGTAAGGAATGGAAAGCGCTTTTATAGGTCATCTGATTCAAGCACCTTATTTTACAAGGAGGAAACTAAGATGTAGGGAGATGAGGGAAGTCACCTACTCAAATAAGTTGTAGAATTGAGACTCAAGTCCACAATCTTCTATTTAATACCAGTATAGTTATTTTTCTTCTGAATTCCTTGTAATCCACTGACAAAATCCCACTCACTTTCAGCAAGGAAAAGATCTAATGCAAATGGAGATAATACTTATTTCCCAAAAGTCTATCTTGAATGCTATCTTCAAAGTAATCCTTATTTTTCAAAACCATGTTTTTCCAGGGACATAAATCTAACAATCTCTATGCCAAAATCAAATTTATTTGTGCTCGTTAGTACCTCCTTTTTAAAATGTCTATATATATATATTTCATTTGAAATTTCTTGTATCTACAAAAAAATTCCTTCTTCCTTCCTGAAATAAGCTATAAAGATAAAAAACCCTTGATTTTTAGAGCAATTGAGAAGTTCAGTTAAAGATGATGAAATACTATTTAAGTAAGGATAATGATTTCCAAAGAAATTATTGGTTAGTTCATTTATGCAATATCTAGATCAGAGTGAATAAATAGTATTTCTCAATTAGGTTACGTTTCTGTATACAATTGGCTAATGCTGAAAAGGCATGAAATTAAACCCTACTTGCAGCAGAAAAGCTTAGAAAAAGTACAATTGACTAAATATGCTGGATCTAAATCTAAGGCAGGTTATGAGTACACTGCTTCAGTTCTAATCCTACTACAACTACTGGTACACTATTCTATTTCATTTATAGTAGTAACAGAGTAGAGTAGATAAAGTATTGAGTTTGAAAGCCTTAAGAGTCAAGTTAAGATCCTACTTCCAATTCAAAATTCCATTTACTGGAATTTACTTAGCCTCTGTACATTTATTCATTTATAAAATGAAAATAATAACATTCAAAATACCTATCACTCCATCTGTAAGGAATTCCTATTTGATTTTCTGCTGAATCTCCCACGTCTCTTCTGTAACAGTGGGGAAAATGGAATCTTCTTGTTTTGTTTTTCCTCCTTATCTACAGATGCTGGACTCTTCCTAGAGTTGTGATGATTGTAGAAGAAACTTCTGCACATTGTATTTTAAACATACAGTAATTTGTTTAGAGAAGTGTTCAAACTGAGAAAGTTCCTTCATTCCCTTGAACAAGCAATTTTTAAAATCTCAATTTATGCAAATTTTGAACAAGGAATATTCACAGTAGTATAAAAACATAGCTATAAAATTCAGGATAAAATAATTTGTTTCATTAGATAGAATAATTGTCACTTAAACTTTCAGGATACCCTTAAAGAATATATTTCCTAAAACCATTTAATCCTTCTTTTACTACTTAGTTTAAAGGTCTTTTGCCCAAATGGTTAAAGGTCATTATTAAGGTATCTAGGTGGTACAGTGGATAGAGTACCTGGTCTAACATCAGGAAGATTTGAGTTCAAATCCTGCCTCAGACACTTATTAGCTGTTTGAGCCTAGACAAGTTCATCAATTTCCTTAAATGCAAAATGTGGATAGTACCTACCCTATAGGGTTGTTGTGAGGATTAAATGAGATACTAATTGTAAAGTGCTTAGCACAGTTCCTGTCATAATGAGCACTATACAAATGATGTTGTTCTTGTTACACCATTGCTATTATTATTATTATTAAGATATTCCCAAGAATTGAAGTAATTGCAGAGACTTCTTCCCTAGTCATTACCAGAAACTGGGTCCCTTGCTTTTGTGCAGTCAAAGGGAGAAGAATTTGGAAGGAGCTTTCTCATTTCATGTCCATCCTCTACCTTCTCCAATCAGAAAGTGAGAATACTCCTGGGGAAGAAGTACCAAGGATGTGTAAGTTTCAGAGAGAAATGACATAACCATTGACTAAAAGACTTGAATAGAACTATAATCTTGCCCTACAAAGGAGAAAGACTTAATAAGCACCGTGTCCCCAATGTTTAGTGGTCAGAATATATAGTTTAAAGATAGTGCTTGATTGGAGGACAATAGCAGAAGCCCAGTCACATTTTAAAAAGGACTATAGTCCACTACTTCAAGGGAGAGACTCACTAACTAGATTATCTCCTAGTGGATTGTGAATAGTCTGTCAGTTATCTCAACACAAGGTTATATGATGATCAATTCTGATGGATTAATTTCTTTTCAATAGCAAGGTGATTTAGGCCAGTTCCAATGTTCTTGTGATGACATCTACATCCAGAGACAGGACTGTGGAGACTGAGTGTGGATCACAACATAGTATTTTCACCTTCTTTGTTATTATTTTTTGCTTGATTCCTGTTTTTTTCTCATTTTTTGATCTGATTTTTCTTGTGCCATATGCCAATTGTGGAAATATATATAGAAGAATTGCACATATTTCTTACAGTCTAGGAGAGGGAGTGGGGGAAGGGAGGGAGAAAACATTTGGAACACAAGGTTTTGCAAGGGTGAATGTTGAAAAATGTAGCAGCCTTTTTTGGTAGTGACAAGGAACTGGAAACTGGGTAGATGTTATCACTTGGGGAATAACTGAATAAATTATGGTTTATGAATGTAATAGAATATTATTGTTCTACAAGAATGATTTGCAGTGAACTGATGCTGAGTGAAATCAGCAGAACCAGGAGAACATTATACACAGCGACGATCAATTCTGATGGACATGGTTCTCTTCAACAATGATGTGATTCAAACCAGTTCCTATTGTTCAGCAATGAAGATAGTCATATACATCCAGAAAGAGGCCTGAGGGAACTGAATGTGAACCACAACACAGCATTTTAACACTTTTTGTGAATATTTCCTTGCATTTTGTTTTCCTTCTTAGGTTTTTTTTTCTCTCTTTCTAGATCTGATGTTTCTTGTGCAGTAAGATAACTGTACATATATATGTGTGTGTGTGTATATATACATATATTGTATTTGTCATATCATTTAACATATTTAGCATGTATTAGATTACCTGTCATCTAGGGGTGCGGTGTGGGGGGAAGGAGGGGAAAAGCTTGGAACAAAAAAAAGTTTTGCAAAGGTCAATGTAGAAAAACCACTCATATGTTTTGTAAATAAAAAGCTTTTAGTAAAAAAAAGTGATTTGCAGGATGATTTCAGAAAGAAATTGTTGGAGAGATTTACTTGAACTGATGCTAAGAGTAGAATCAGGAGAACATTGTACAACAATAAGCAACAATAAGATTATGTGATAATCAACTATGATGGATATGGCTCTTTTAAAAAATGAAGTGATTCAGGCCAATTCCAATAGATTTGTGATGGAGAGAGCCATCTGCATCCAGAAAGAAGACTATGGGGACTGAATGTGGATCACAGTATAGTATTTTCACCTTTTTTCTACTGTTTGCTTGTTTTTTTTTCTTTCTCATTTTTTTCTTTTTGATCTGATTTTTCTTTGCAGCATGATAAATGTGGAAATATGTTTAGAAGAATTGCACATGTTTAACCTATACTGGATTTCTTGCCTGCAGGGGAGGAGGTGCAGGAAGGGAGGGAGAAAAAGTTTTGCAAGAGTGAATATTAAAAACTATCTTTGCATATATTCTGAAAATAAAAAGCTATTATCAAAATTTTAAAAAATTATTAGGAATTCAATTACCAATAAATATAAACACTTCAACATTAAAAGAACAAGAAAGATTGTATGTAAAGCTGTGAATTTTAAGTATATGTGGATTGGGTTTTTTAATGTATAATTTAACATAGTAACAAAGCAATAATCTTTATTGCCTTTATTTTGAGCATATGTATATAAAGAGAATAAAAAGAATATATCCATGTATAAACAAAATAAAACATTCCTTTGATGTGGTTCTAGAGGATTAAAGGGATGAGATGGCAGATAGGTCAGAAGATATTGAATGGGTTGTAGTACAAGAGAACCTTGGTATCAACTTAGATTCCAAGGTAGTTTGCAAAAGGCTTATGATGTTTTAACCTCTTTTCTACAGATGATCTTGATGCAAGATAAAAAGTTATTGACTATACCAGGAATATCCTGGTAGAAGCTCTGATGTTTCCAGAGTGATTTCTGTTCAACATCATCACTTCACATCAAGAGAAAAAAAAATCTATGACTAATACTGGAGGTATTATAATTTCTGCCATAGCAGTGATATTTCTGGTGCTTCTCTGGTTCATCTTCACCATTTTATGAGTCCTTTTAGCTCCATAGACAACCAGAAGACATTTCATCATCACATGGCCACCCATGACCAGGAACTGGTTCCTCAAGTTTCTAAGTGTTGAGTTCATAACAGACAGAGAATATCATAGCACATTCATTACATATCCTAGTTAGAAGGATGGACACACAGATTTTAAGTAAAATGCCTTTATGCATTGTTCTTGGTATATATAGAATACATATAAAAGATACTAAGGGTAGTTTGAGGAGGGAGTTAATTAGCATCATTGTACCCCATCTTGAGGCTTCATGTAAAAGGTGGCATTTGAACTGGCTTTTAAGAAATCAAGCTACTAATAGGTCCCAGTGAGGAGACAATGTACTCTGAACCAGGGCTATAACCAAAACAAAAGCACAGTGATGTAGGATAGAGTATTTTGTATTCAGAGAAATAATAGGTCAGTATGGGGAGAAAAGAGAGAGAAAATGTCAGAAGAATGGAAAGGTAGGAAGATATCAGGTCATGAACCATGAATGCCCAAAATAAGATATTATATTTAATTGTGGAAGCAAAGGGGGAGAGTTAGAAATTTACTGAGCAGGAAGGCGAGGGTGACATGATCAGAATACACTTAAAAGAAAATCATTTAAAAATTAAAACTATTTCTAATCATATGAGAAGGTGCTCTAAATCACTATTAATCAGAGAAATGCAAGTTAGGACAACTCTGAGATACCACTACATACATCTCAGATTGGCTAAGATAATAGGAAAAGATAAAGATGAATGTTGGAGGGGATGTAGGAAAACTGGGACACTAATACATTGTTGGTGGAGTTGTGAATGGATCCAGCCATTCTGGAGAGCAATTTGGAACTATGTTCAAAAAGTTATTAAATTGTTCATACCCTTTGACTCAGCAGTGTTTCTAGTGGGCTTATATCCCAAAGAGATCTTAAAGGAGGGAAAGGGACCCACATGTGCAAAAATGTTTGTGGCAGCTCTTTTTGTAGTAGCAAGAAACTGCGAACTGAGTGGATGCCCATCAGTTGGAGAAAGACTGAATAAGATACGCTATATGAGTGTTATGGAATTATTGTTCTGTAAGAAACAACCAACAGAATGATTTCAGAGAGGCTTGGAGAGACTTAGATGAACTGATGCTGAGTGAAATGAGTAGAACATTGTACATTGTACATTTGTACATCAATATTATACAACAATCAATTTTGATGAACATGACTCTTTCCTACAATGAGATCATTAATGCCAGTTCCAAAGATCTTGTGATGAAGCCAGCCATCTACACCCAGAGAGAGAACTGTGGGAACTGAATGTGGATCACAACATAACATTCTCACTCTTTTTGTTGTTGTTTGCTTGCATTTTGTTTTCTTACTTATTTACTTTTTTTTTTTTGATCTGATTTCTCTTGTGCAGCAAGAGAATTGTATAAATATGTTTATACAGGGGCGGAGCCAAGATGGCAAACTGCAGACAGCATTCTCTGTGAGCTCCTGAGACCTGACCCAGACCGGAAGTCAACTCGGCAAATTGCTCAAGGGCAAATTGAAATCACTGCTGCTGCTGCTGCTGCTGCTGCTGCTGCTGCTGCTGCTGCTGCTGCTGCTGCAGAATTCCCTGCTGGTGACTGATACCTCAGCTAAAAATCATGAGCAAGAAGAAGAGAGCTCTCACCGTAGACAGCTTTTACAGAGAGAAACTAGAGAAGTCCCCAGATCCTGAGATTCTGAAAACAATCCCAGATAAAGCCACAAAGGTGGACTTAAGCTGTTCTTCCTTTCAGAAGGCTTACCTAGAAGATTGCATAAAGAATCTCAAAAGAGAGCTAGAAGAAGATTGGGGAAATAAACTGAGAACAGTGCAAGAAGGAAACATTGCCCTGCAACAGATATGTGAAAAACTGGAAAATAAGTTTGGTGAATTGGAAAAAGACAAAAATTCACTGAAAAACAAAATTAGTGAATTGGAAAAAGACAACAATTCACTGAAAAACAAAATTGGTGAATTGGAAAAAGTCACCAAATCACAAGAAAATAAAAATAGTGAATTGCTAAAAGACAACAATTCACTGAAAAACAAAATTGGTGAATTGGAAAAAGTCACCAACTCACTAGAAAATAAAAATAGTGAATTGGAAAAAGACAACAGTTCACTGAAAAATAAAATTGGCAAAATGGAAAAAGAATGCAATGACCCAAAAAATTCAATTGGCCAGTTACAAAAGGACCTAAAAAAGATAACTGAAGGAAATAATACCTTAAAAATTAAAATTGAACAAATTGAAATGAATGACTCAATAAGACTTCAAGAATCAGTCAAACAAAAACAAAAAAAATGAAAAAATAGAAGAAAATATGAAATATCTCCTAGGAAAAACAACTGATTTGGAAAACAGATCCAGGAGAGACAATCTAAGGATTATTGGACTCCCTGAAAGTCATGATGAAAAAAAGAACCTTAATGCAATCTTCCAGGAAATCATGAAAGAGAATTGCTCTGATGTTTTAGAAACAGAAGGCAAAATTGGCATTGAAAGAATTCACCGATCACCTCCTGAAAGAGATCCCAAAATTAAAACCCCAAGGAATATCGTGGCCAAATTTCAGGACTATCGCACCAAGGAAAAGATATTACAAGCTGCTAGGAAAAAAAACAGTTCAAATACCAAGGAACTGTCATTAGAATTACACAGGATCTGTCAGCTTCCACATTGATGGATAGAAGGGCCTGGAATCAGATATTCCGAAAGGCAAAAGAACTTGGATTACAGCCAAGAATAAGTTATCCAGCTAGAATGAGCATCATCTTCCAGGGAAGAAGATGGTCATTCAATGATACAGGATAATTTCACCTATTTCTAATGAAAAGACCAGATCTGAACAAAAAATTTGACCTCCAAACACAGAACTCTAGAGAAGCATAAAAAGGCAAAACGGAAAGAACTCTCGAGAACTCTAGGGGTATCCTTAAAGAATGGGGGTATAATTTGATTTTACTTTGATAATAATAGAAAAGAAATTAGAGGTGGAAGGTATATCATACTGTAAAAAAAGGGGGGAGGGAAAAGGAGGTAAAATAAAGTAAAAAAAAAAGGAGGTAAAATAAGGCAAAGTCTCATGAAGAGACATAGAAAATCTAATATAATTGAGGGAAAGAAGGGAGGGTGATGAGTATTGTGTAAATCTTACTCTCATTAGATTGGGCTCTAAAAGAGCATATCAGACACATTTGATTTCAGGGAAAAACTTGGCCCTCTGTATAGGGAAGTAGGAGGGAAAGGAGGAAAAGAAAGGGATAAATTAATAGAAGGATTAAGGGAAAGGTGTATAAAAGAGGGAGGGTTCTAAAAGGGGGAGGACTGTTAGAGGGAGGTGGTCATCAAAAACAAAATACTGGGAGGGGGGAAGGGAGTAAGGGGAAAGGGAAGAGAAAAATATAACTTTGGGTAAATAAGATGGCAGGAAATATAGATATAGTCATTTTAACTGTGAATGTGAATGGGATGAACTCTCCCATAAAACGGAAACGGATAGCGGACTGGATTAAAAGCCAGAATCCTACAATATGTTGTATACAAGAAACACATTTAAAACATAGAGATACATACAGAGTGAAGGTAAAGGGCTGAAGCAGAATCTTTTATGCTTCAAGTGAACAAAAAAAAAGCAGGGGTAGCAATCCTTATCTCAGATCAAGTAAAAGCAAAAATAGATCTAATTAAAAGAGATAAGGAAGGAAACTATATTTTACTAAAGGGTACCATAGACAATGAAGCGGTATCAATACTAAACATATATGCACCAAGTGGGATAGCATCCAAATTCCTAGAGGAGAAACTAACAGAGATGCAAGGAGAAATAGACAGTAATACAATACTAGTGGGGGATCTCAACCTTGCTCTCTCAGAATTAGATAAATCAAACCACAAAATAAATAAAAAAGAAGTTAGGGAGATAAACAAAATGTTAGAAAAGTTAAGTATGACAGATCTCTGGAGGAAATTGAATGGTGATAGAAGGGAGTATACTTTCTTCTCAGGGGTTCATGGAATTTATATGAAAACTGATCATGTGTTAGGGCATAAAAACCTCAAAATCAAATGCAGAAAAGCAGAAATAGTAAATGTATCCTTTTCAGATCATGATGCAATAAAACTCACATGTAATATAAGGCCAGGAGAAAATAGACCAAAAGTTAAGTGGAAATTAAATAATCTAATCCTGAAGAATGAATGGGTGAAAGAGCAAATAATAGACACAATCGATAATTTCATCCAGGAGAACGACAATAATGAGACAACATACCAAAATTTGTGGGATACGGTCAAAGCGGTTATAAGGGGTAACTTTATATCTCTAGATGCTTATTTGCATAAAATAGAGAAAGAGAAGATCAATGAATTAGGGTTACAATTAAAAAAACAAGAAAAAGAGCAAATTAAAAACCCTCAATTAAATACCAAATTGGAAATTCTGAAAATAAAAGGTGAGATTAATAAAATTGAAAATAAGAAAACTATTGAATTAATAAATAAAACTAAAAGTTGGTTTTATGAAAAAAACCAACAAAATAGATAAGCCTTTAGTTAATTTGATCAGAAAAAGGAAAGAGGAAAATCAAATTGTTAGTCTCAAAAATGATAAGGGAGAACTTTCCTCCAATGAAGAGGAAATTAGAGTAATAATTAGGAGTTACTTTGCCCAACTTTATAACAATAAATTCGATAATCTAAATGAAATGGAGGAATATCTACAAAAATATAGATTGCCCAGGTTAACAGAAGAGGAAATAAATTATTTAAATAGCCCCATTTTAGAAAAAGAAATAGAACAAGCTATTAATCAACTAACTCCCTAAGAAAAAATCTCCAGGGCCAGATGGTTTTACATGTGAATTCTACCAAACATTCAAAGAACAATTAATTCCAATACTATACAAACTATTTGAAAAAATAGGGACAGAAGGTATACTACCAAATTCCTTCTATGATACAGATATGGTGCTGATAGCTAAACCAGGTAGGGTGAAAACAGAGAAAGAAAACTATAGACCCATTTCCCTAATGAATATTGATACAAAAATTTTAAATAAGATTTTAGCAATGAGATTACAGAAAGTCATCTCCAGGATAATACATCTTGACCAAGTAGGATTTATACCAGGAATGCAGGGCTGGTTCAATATCAGGAAAACTATCAACATAATCAATTATATTAATAACCAAACTAACAAAAACCACATGATTATCTCCATAGATGCAGAAAAAGCTTTTGATAAAATCCAACACCCATTCCTATTAAAAACACTAGAGAGTATAGGAATAAATGGGCTTTTCCTTAAAATGATTAGTAGCATGTACTTAAAACCATCAGCAAGCATCATATGTAATGGAGACAAACTAGAACCATTCCCAATAAGATCAGGAGTGAAACAAGGCTGCCCATTGTCACCAGTACTATTTAATATTGTATTAGAAATGTTAGCTTTGGCAATAAGAGAAGAAAAAGACATAAAAGGAATTAGAGTAGGTAATGAAGAAACCAAATTATCACTCTTTGCAGATGACATGATGGTATACTTAGAGAACCCAAGAGACTCAACTAAAAAACTACTAGAAACAATTCACAACTTTAGTAAAGTTGCAGGATTCAAAATTAATCCACATAAATCATCAGCATTTTTATATATTACCAACAAAGTTCAGCAGCAAGAGATAGAAAAAAAAATTCCATTCAGAATAACGGATGATAGCATAAAACATTTGGGAATCTATCTGCCAAGAAAATGTCAGAAACTATATGAACTAAACTACAAAACACTTTCCACACAAATAAAATCAGACCTAGTCAATTGGAAAAACATTAAGTGCTCATGGGTAGGCCGAGCAAATATAATAGAAATGTCAATACTACACAAATTAATTTACTTATTTAGTGCCATACCAATCAAACTCCCAAGAAATTATTTTACAGATCTAGAAAAAATAGTAGCAAAGTTCATTTGGAAGAACAAAAGGTCAAGGATTTCAAGGGAATTAATGAAAAAAAAGACAGATGAAGGTGTTCTTGCTGTACCAGATATAAAATTATATTATAAAGCAGCGGTCATCAAAACCATTTGGTACTGGCTGAGAAATAGAGCAGTCAATCAGTGGCATAGAATAGGATATCAGGACAAGCTAGGTAATAATGTTAGCAATTTAGTGTTTGAGAAACCCAAAGACCCCAGCTTTTGGGATAAGTACTTACTTTTCGGCAAAAACTGCTGGGAAAATTGGAAACTAGTGTGGAAGAAATTAAGGCTAGACCCACACCTAACACCACACACCAAGATAAGATCTGAATGGTCATGATCTAGATATAAAGAGTGATATTATAACCATTTACCGCTCAGACCTGTGGAGATGGAATAAATTTATGTCCAAAGAA
>JAJPUD010000579.1:195188-231945 GCA_023553655.1 Myrmecobius fasciatus
TTATATCCCAAAGAAATCACAAAAGAAGGAAAGGGCCCCACATGTGCAAGAATGTTTGTGGCAGCCCTTTTTGAAGTGGCTAGAAACTGGAAACTGAATGGATGCCCATCAATTGGAGAGTGGCTGAATAAATTATGGTATATGAATGTTATGGAATATTATTGCTCTACAAGAAACGAGCAGCAGGATGATTTCAGAGAAGCCTGGAGAGATTTACATGAACTGATGCTGAGTGAAATGAGCAGAACCAGGAGATCATTATACACGGCAACAACAATACTATATGAGGATCAGTTCTAAGGGACATGACTCTCTTCAACAATGAAATGCTTCAAACCAATTCCAATTGTTCAGTGAAGAAAGCCATAAACACCCAGAGAGAGGGATGGGAAATGTGGACCACAACATAACATTTTCATGTTCTCTATTGAGGTTTGCTTGCATTGTATTTCCTTTATCGGATTATTCTTTCTTATAGATACGATTTCTCCTGAACAAAAAGTGATGTGTGACAGTAACTATACATATATTCGATTTCTTAAGCATTCTAACATAATTATCATGTAGTGGATATCCTGCTATCTAGGGGAGTGGTGGGGAGTAGGGGGGAAAATTTTGTAACAGAAAGCTTTGTAAGGGTTAATGTTTAGGAATTACCCATACATATGTTTTGCAAATAAAAAGTATTAATAAAAGAAAAAAATAAATGTTTATACATATTGGATTTAACATATACTTTAACATGTTTAACATATATTGAATTGCTTGCCATCTAGGGGAGGGGGTGAGGAGAAGGAGAAGAAAATCTGAAATAAAAGTCTATGAAGGACCAGTGTTGTCAAATTATCTATGCATATGTTTTGAAAATACAAAGCTTTATTTAAAAAAAATCACTTCAGTGGTTGAGTAAAGAGCTTAGGAAAATAAGGCAAAGAGATCGCATAGAACTCATTTTGAGTAGACATAATTTCAATCTTTGTATTTAAATCATTTGTGTTTAATACAATGACTGTTACATAGAAGTATTTAAGAAATATTTGTTGGCTGATTGATTTAAAACTTTTGATTTTAATTGTGTCCTCTGGCTGAGTAGTAAAGACAAAAAAATTTTGGGGGGCTCATAGGCTGTGGTTTTGAGTGCATGTTGACTCAGAATAAATTGAACCTGCAAAAAAGAAAAAAATACTTATCCGAGAGATGCATTCTTTGAGCTGGCGTCATACCTTAAGATGTTGTGTAATAATGAAGTCCAATTATTTTTTAATTATTGATTGATCCATAAATTGCAATATAAAATTATGATAAGGGTTCCAAGAATTAGTTCCTTATTAACAATAAGGACAAAGTAATCAATTTTCATGGTTTCTGGTGTTCTTTTTCCCTCTTCAAATCATCTTGTGCTTTGAAAAAGCACAAAAAGTATTTTTAAAAATAGAATCAAAGAAAAAATATTATAGTGGAAAGGGATGAGGAATTTGCTATCAAAAATCTAGTTTTCAAATCCTGCCACCATTTCATTTTATTTTGTGGCCATGGGCCTCTCTGGCCTCTCATTATCCTTATCTATAAAATAATGGGTTTGGATTAGATAATTTGTATGGTCTTTCTCAAAATATCAAATTATGATCTAAGTAAATATTGTATCTCTTAAGAAAAATTCAATTGGTATGGACAGAGAGTGATTTTTAAAAACTGTGTTTGCAGGGGCAGCTAGGTGGCGCAGTGGATAGAGCACCAGCCCTGAAGTCAGGAGGACCTGAGTTCAGATCTGGTCTCTGAAACGTAACAGCTGTGTGACCCTGGGCAAGTCACTTAACCCCAATTGCCTCAGCAAAAAAAAAAAAAAAACAAAAACAAAAAACAAAAAAAAAAAACTGTGTTTGTACCCTCAGTGACTAATATATTCTCTTACATGTAATAATAGGTACCTATTGGATGCTTGAGAATGCTGAATGTTGAAACTACAATGTTAAATTTGAAATAAATCTAAAAATTTAATGTATATATAGTTGATATTCATGGTTTCATATGAAGTCCTCTTTTTTTGTGTATGGGGTTATATCCATGTTAGCAAGTGTTTATTGAGCTATTATGCTCAGACATAATAGTGACTGATAGTGGTATTTGTGTAAATTACCTCATATGGTTGTTATAAAAAGCAAATTTTCAAAGAAATTTTATAAACCATAGATTGTTATATAAGTGTGATGAACATGGTTCTCTTCAACAATGATATGATTCAAACCAGTTCCTATTGTTCAGCAATGAAGATAGTCATATACATCCAGAGAGAGGCCTGAGAAAACTGAGTGTGAACCACAACACAGCATTCTAACGCTTTCTGTGAATATTTTCCGGCATTTTGTTTTCCTTCTTAGGCTGTTTTTCTTCTCTCTTTCTAGATCTGATGTTTCTTGTGCAGTAAGATAACTGTATAGATATGTATACATATATTGGATTTGTCATATAATTTAATATATTTAGCATGTATTAGATTACCTCTCATCTAGGGGTGGGGGTGGGGGAAGAAGGGGAAAAGCTTGGAACAAAAAAAATTTTTTTTTGCAAAGGTCAATGTAGAAAAATCACTCATATGTTTTATAAATAAAAAGCTTTTAATAAAAAAAGATGCTATATTCCCCTGAAGTCTTATAGTTAGTGCTGAGAAATTGGTATTTACTTCCAACAATCATAGCTTAATGACAGTAGTGGAAACAATGATAGATATTGTTTCATTGATTGAAAAGGTATTACTAGTAGAATGATATCTTGCAAGCATTTGAGAAGCCAGAAAGATCAAGGATATTATTGTGCCACCTTTTTGATTGCCTTTGGAGGCTGAACTTCTGGGGAAAGTGTGCTTATCTCCTTTGGCAAGTTTGGAATAACCCATAGGTCCCTTCCCAAAATAATACTTTTAAAAGTATAAAATAAAACATATTATAATTCTGCAAAGAAAACCATGTTGAAACATAATTATTAAAATATTTTAAAAAATCAAACCTGTAGAGCCAAGGTAAAGAATTCCTAATCTGATAAAGAGTGATATTATAAGCAAATTAGAGGAACATAGGATAGTTTACCTCTCAGACCTGTGGAGAAGGAAGGAGTTTGCTTCCAAAGAAGAACTGGAACTCTTAATTGAACACCAGATAGATAATTTTGATTATGTTAAGTTAAAAGTTTTTGTACAAGCAAACTTAATGCAGACAAGATTGGGAGGGAAGCAATAAACTGGGAAATCATCTTTATATTTAAGGGTTCTGATAAAGGCCTCATTTCTAAAATATATAGAGAAATGACTCAAATTTATAAGAATTCAAGCCACTCTCCAATTGATAAATGGTCAAAGGATATGAACAGACAATTTTCAGATGAAGAAATTAAAACTATTTCTAGTCATATGAAAAGGTGCTCCAAATCAGTATTGATCAGAGAAATGCAAATTAAGACAACTCTGAGATACCACTACACACCTGTTAGATTGGCTAAGATGACAGGAAAAGATAATGATGAATTGTGGAGGGCATGTGGGAAAATTGGGACACTGATACATTGTTGGTGGAACTGTGAACAGATCCAACCATTCTGGAGAGCAATTTGGAACTATGCTCAAAAAGTTATCAAACTGTGTATACTCTTTGACCCAGCAGTGTTTCTACTGGGCCTATATCCCAAAGAGATCTTAAAGGAAGGAAAGGGACCCACATGTGCAAGAATGTTTGTGGCAGCCCTTTTTGTAGTGGCTAGAAACTGGAAACTGAATGGATGCCCATTAATTGGAGAATGGCTGAAGAAATTATGGCATATGAATGTCATGGAATATTATTGTTCTGTAAGAAACGACCAGCAGGACGATTTCAGAGAGGCCTGGAAAGACTTGCACGAGCTGATGCTGAGTGAAATGAGCAGAACCAGGAGATCATTGTACATGGCAACAATAAGACTATATGATGATCTATTCTGAAGGACATGGCTCTCTCCAACAATGAGATGTTTCAAACCAGTTCCAGATGTTCAGTGATGAAGAAAGCCATATACACCCAGGGAGAGGCTTGTGGGATCTGATTCTGGACCACAACATAGCATTTTCACATTCTCTATTGATGTTTGCTTGCATTATGTTTTCCTTCTCAGGTTCTTTTTTTTCTTTTCTGTACAGCAAGATGACTGTATAAATATGTATACACATATTCGATCTGTCAAATATTTTAACATAATTAACATATATTAGATTTCCTGCCAGCTAGGGGGTGGGGAGTAGGAGGGAAAAATTTGTAACAAAAAGCTTTGCAAGGGTCAGTGTTGAAAAATTACCTATGCATATGTTTTGCAAATAAAAAGCTTTAACAACAACAACAAAAAAAGAATTCCTAATCTGATTTTACTACAATGTAGAAATCCTTGTGAAATTATATGTATGTTCACCTTGTGTTTTAGGAAGTTTCATGACTGATAGGGGAATATGGCTCTATATATCCCTCAGTATGCTAATCCAAAGGAAAGTAACTATAGGGAAATATTTTGTTTTCCTTTCATTTGGGTGCCCAAAGAGTACTCCCATTTTTCCAATTTACAGCCATAATCATGAAATAGAATTTTGTCTCATTTTTATTCCCAGCAGGAAATAGTGACATATATTCCCCATACCTAAATATTATTAGTTTATATTATACACATATATTTGTATATATGATATATGTGGAAAATGAACAAATGTCTATGTGCATATATTTGAATATGTGTATACACACACACACACACACACACACACACATATATACACATGTACAAACATAGGTAACACTTGTTCCAGAGTCTATTACTATGGGACTCTTTCTGTATTTGTGGTGATGATATACCTTGTCCTGTATGACGGACTCTAGCCTTCCTTAGTTCTCTCCAAATTTCAAATATTTTTCAGGCCTCCATAGGTATAAAGGCTCTTTGGGTACTCCTGTCTTCCAGCTTTGGATTATAGATTCACAAATATAGATATGACAACCTAATGAAATAATGCATTATGTGTTTTTACATATACTACATTGTTTTCTTCACAAATATTTTCATCTCTGGATTAAGAAACATTAGTCTCTGTAAGGTAAAACCAATTGTGTTATCTGGGTTTTATATCCCCAAGATTTGAATTTGATTGGGATGTGGGTAATAATGACTTAGAACCAGATTTGCTTTGAAAATTATAAAATGGCAAATCAGTGGGAATTTTGCTTATGTCTCCTTTTTACTTTTTTTTTTTTAAATTTCAAGATTATATTCTTCTCAAATTCCCTAGTAATATTCTTCATGGCAGTCATGAAAATATACACTGACTTAAATATACCTGTAAATAAAAGAAGCTAAAGCATGCCTAAAAGGTTGTACACTAGAGAGAATCATCACAGTAGAGATAAACTAGCTCTACCCATATCTAGTAAACTTAGAGCAATATTTAAATCCAGCTACTTATGGCCTTGATTCATCCTTCTCAGACCAGCACAACTTTTCTCCAAATTTTAGTGCAATGTATCAGATAAGTGGATGATGATAAAGCTTCATGAATATATGACTCAGGTTTTATGATCTAGAGTTTCTTCCTCCCGTTTGCTTCTTGGTGGTGTTGTATGTGACTCAAGTAGTGACTCCATAAATGGCAATATATCAAGGTTTTATGTCATGGATATTTGCTTTGCTAGGGAACTTTTGTGATCCACTGTTAAAGTCCTGCACTGTTTTGGAATCTTGATATAAAAAAGATCACATTAATGGGTAAATTTGAACAATGATTCTGTTTTCTATAAACTGCCTTAGATTAATGTTAGGGATCCTTCTTGTCTGAATTCAATTCCCATCACTGGAAAAACTTTGTCAGATATGAGCACCTTCCTGGCAGGCCAAATCATAAACAAATCAGAAAGTGGTTACATATTGTTAAGGTGTGGTTAAGGTTTGTCAGTATTGTAGATACCATTAGAGAATCATTTGATTACCAAATAAGACTCAGATGGAATAATTGCAAATCCTTTATTCTAAAAGTTGATTGACATTAGTATAGTTACAGAAAAGGTAATAATGACAAAGTAGGGGGTATGCATTAGATTAATTCTTTATCCTGGAGAGAAGCAACTTCCATAGAAATTGATAAACTTTTTTTGATTTTTTTCTTTGAAAATTGAGTTTTCATAATTAGTCAGAACCAGAGTGATTGTGATTTCAGGAACTTAGAGTAAGGCATATTGCTGAAATGCACATATATTTCCAATCCATTGTTTTTTACAAAGAACATCATTATTATAAAAAAGAAATTAAAAGAATTTTTATAATTTGTGGCCTTTTTTCATATTACTGATCTAGGAATTCAAAGCCAGGCAACAAAAATTGTTCTTGAATATTTTTATAAGGCAGTTTAAAAAATCATTTTATAGGACATATGCAAACCACTAAATAATTTCCTAAAAAGAAACTAATGTACAGGATCAAATGATATATTAATTTATGAAACTAATTAGAAAGTATATTTTGGCTTTACAGCAAACATTTTATAATTTTTAAAAAATAATCATTAGTGGTGTTACTGTGTTCCAATTATTCCTATTGATGGAAGCACATTTCCAATAAGAAATTTAATAGATTTTGTCCTTGCACTGACAGGAAGCCTTACAATATTTGCGGACTGTTGGATGTTGGCAGCCAGCCTGCTTTTTCAATACAGGACAATTCGCATACTTATCGGTGTAATCACATGGATTGGCTGAAATTAAAACAAACATTGAAAAAATTTTCAGTTTTACTCTCCTCAGTACAGGCTATGCCAATCCCATCCTATAATATAAGATGAGCACTTCATCAAGAAAAAAAGTTAACAGAAAATGTAATGTTGTAAAGTACAGAATTTTCAAACCATGACTAGAAGGTCACATGCATCTCTTCAATTTTATATGTAGTCTTTGCATCAAATATGTAGCAGAAAAATGCCTTTATAAAAGGTATTGATGCTGCTACTAAAGGTAATATATTAATCCTTGCAGAATTTGAAGAAACACAATTACCTAGAGATATATAGGATTTTGATTTTCTTCCATGTAATATATGGACTAGAAATAGATAATTTGACATTTTCTTCTGGGCTATGATGATGTACACAAATATTAACTAATAGTCTGATTTTGAAAATGTCTAGAAACTGACTGTAACTATGAATCAATTCTTATTATATAAGATTATTATTTTTCATTATAATCTGATCAAGGTGTAGATACACTGAACTGAAATATCACTTAGAATTGTGTGAGTCATCTGTTCAAATTAATTATCTATAATTGGTTTCAACATTCAGAGCTTTTGTTGATATAATCAGCTATAGTGGGACACATTGTAACTTGACTCTAACAAAGTAATATCATTTTGGTCCTCTTCGAGAAGGAAGGACAACAAACAACCCCTCCAAAATGAAAGTTGAAATATTTTTGAATTCCTATGATAAATTAATTCCTTTATACTTACTGCACAAATTGTTGATACAGGAATCTGGGCACTTGGCACATGGTGTTCCTATTTCATAAGGGGAATTTTCTGCAGGACGAACATTTCCACTGCAATAAAAAAAAAAAAAAAAACAGTTAAGACAAATCATTTTTTAAATCTTATTTTCAAATATTTTCTTTTACAATATGCTGCCACAATAACATTGGCTATCAATTTTTAGTTCTTTAATCAACTTTTCTAAAAAGTTATTTTTAAAGTAACCTGATTTTGGCAATGACTAACAGAACAGAGAGATTTAAGGAAAGAGATTGACTTTCATCCTTGCAGGGATTTTGGAAAAGAGAAAATAAAAACTGCCAAAATCAGTACCAGAGCCTCCATCTCTCCAATTGGATGGGTTTTGGAGGAGTCAGTTAGATCGATTTGCCCACATGGAAGCCAGCTTTACAGTGCCTCCCTCTACCTTGAGATTGTGGCAATTTGTTGTTTTAATATTGGAGAGTGCAAGGATTAGTTATTGTTATAAAGAAACTATGTGGCTTCTTCCCTCTATCAATTAAAGTCCCTAGTTCTGAAATCAAGCATGACATAAATCTCTTTGACTACTTGAGGTACATGTATATGTGCATTTGTATTATATGATTTGAGTTGACATCTAAATCCTTAAAGACACCATTAAAATTGATGTAATTGTAGATTTATTTTTGTATTATAATTATACAAGTTATCCTTACTAAGATCTGTGAAGAAAGAAAGCTTATCTGTTCTAAACTTTGTATCTCCCCTTACCACTGAACAATTAGTATTGCACACAGTTGGCTTATAGTAAATATATGTTGTAAGGATGAGAATATTTAACAATTGGAAAATGGATATTATTTCAAGGAAACAAATAGTCAAAAACAAACAAAAAATTTGTGCTCATTAACTTCCTTGACTATGCTTCCATATAGATTATAAAGATTAGGAAATAGTGTTAGGGATACATTCATTGTAAGAAGAAATTCCTTTAAAACAACCAGTAGCCCATGGTTACAGAAGAAGTTGGTTTTATTTCTTTCCATTACAATTCAGGAGGATAAAATGAAATGTTCTGAAGAGTCACAAGGGCAGAATGCACATATTTAAATGAACCTCAGAATTAGGAGGGTTCTTCCAGGCTATCAAATATAGACCATATCTAAAAAATAATCTGTCCTATCCTATATCTATCAAGAAATAATTAAATCTTTATTTGAGACTCTCCATTGAGAAAGAGACTGTTATGTTCTAAGCTCATTTTAATTTGGAATAACAGTGCTAATTGTTAAGATTTTTTTTCTGTAATTAATTCTAAATATATTTCTTCTGCCAATCATTGTGCCTGATCTTACTACCGTCAGGGGATTAGCAGAATAAATCTAATCCTTTTCCCACATGATAGCCTAAAATATATTTTAATACAGTTTCCATGTATCTCAAGAATCTCTTCAAAGTGACAATCCCAAATCTTTCAACCAATCATCATATAGCATTCATGGACTTAAAGCCCTTCACCATGCTGATCACTTTCCTTGGGATAATTGCCAGGTTGTAAATGTTCTTTCTAAATTGTAGTATCTAAAAGTGAATAAAATTGGCCAGATTTTATGTCTCATTAATCAGTTAACAAATATTTATTGAAGATCAATTGTATGCTAAACATAATGATAAATGGTGTAGATTCAAAGAAAGATAAAAGACAGTCCCTGCTCTCAAAGAACTCTCAAGGAGTCTAATGTGAGACACAATGTGCAAACAACTGTGTGTAAACAAGATATATGAAGCATAAATTAGAAATGATCAACAGAAAAGAGAAAATAGCATTAAGGTGATTAGTACAAGCTTCCTATAGAAGGTAAGATTTTAGCTGTCTTGAAGTAAACTATGGAGATCAAAGTATAGAAATGATTGGGTCAGAACCTCTCAGTGAAAATGAAGCTATCAGTGAAAATGCCTGGAGTCAATAGATAAAGAGTCTTATAAGAAGAACAAGGAGACTAGTGTGAGAATGCAGAGTATGTAGCATGAGGGTGTAAAGTATAAGAAGACTAGAACCTGGTAGAAGCAGGTTATGAAAGAATTCAAATACTAAATAGAAAATTTTATATTTGGAGATGATAGAAAACCATTGAATCTCTGGAGTAGGTGAATGACATTGTCAATCCTGTACATCTGGAAGATAACTTTTAAAAATCATCTCTTCTGGATCTATTTTTAAGGTCATTGTTTTTCCAATGAGATATTTCATATTGTCTTCTATGTTTTTTTTCTTTGTTTTAGTTTCTTGATTTCTCATAAAATCATTACCTTCCTTTTGTTCAATTCTAATTCTTAAGGAATTATTTTCTTTATTGAGCTTTTTAACCTTCTTTTCCACTTGACCAATTTTACTTTTGAAGGAGTTTTTTTTTTTTTTTTTCCTTTAGTGAATTGTTATAGCTTTCTTTCCTATTTGGCCACTTCTTTTTAAGGCATTCTTCCTATTCTTTAATTAATCTTCAGTCTCTTCCCATTTACTACTTCCCTATTTTCCACAAAAATGACATGTCCTTCCCATCCTCACTTGATAAATCTACCCCTACTAATTATATCCTATGCATATATATATATATATATATACACAGATATACATCTATCTATCTATCTTTACATATGTCTATATTTCTCTACATCTCTCTCATATATATATATATATATGTATGTATATATATATATGCATATATATACACATATATATGTATCTTTTTGGAAATCTAAATTCCTTGAAAGGTTGTCTGCAAGTGATGTTTCTACTTCCTTTTCCTTCACTCTCTTCTTAAATTATGTTAGTCTGATTTTCAGTCTCATCATTTTAGCCAAGGTTATTAATGATTTATTTTCCAAATCTCATTGCTTTTTTTCAATTCTTATCTTTATTAACCTTTTAGTAGCCGCTGACACTATCAATAATTCTCTTTTCTTTGAAAATGTTTTTCTCTTTTATTTCTACTTTTCTAATTGCTCTTTCTCTGTCTTCTTTGTTCATTCTTCCTGCATTCAAGTCAAATCTGATAATCAGAAATTTTCTCCAAGGTTCTATCCTGGGTCCTCTTCTGTTACTCCTCTATACTATTTTACTTGGTGATCTTATCAACTCCCATGATTCCAATCATCATAGCTATGTTTATGACTATAAGATTTACTTGTCTGGTCCTAATGTCTCTTTTGATGTCCGATCTCATACCTCCGAGTGTATATTGGTGTCCAGTCATTTCAGTTTTATGTGACTCTTCTCGACCCTAATTGGGTTTTTCTCAGCAGAGAGATCAGTGGTTTTCCATTTCCTTCTCCAGCTTATTTTATAGAAGAGGAACTGAAGCAAATAGGGTTAAAAGACTTGGCCAGGGTCATATAGCAAGAAACTATCTGAGGCCAACTTTTAACTCAGGAAGATGTCTTTTTGATTGCAAGTCTGGCAGTCTAACTAATGCGCCACTTAGCTGCCTCTAAGTGACTATTAGACATCTCAAACTGGATATCCTTTTAGACATGTTAAAATCAACATGTCTCAAACTGAATTAATTATCTTTCTCTCCAATTTTTCACTATTCTTAGCCTCCATATATTCTTTTAAATTAATTTAATTTAATTTTATCTTCAATTCTGAATTCTCTTCTCTCAGAATTGTGAGTGCAAGAAATAAAAAAAAAACCTCATTATACATATGAAATCATGCAAAATAAATTTCAGCATTAGTTCTGAAAAAAAGTAAGAAAAAGAAAGAGAAAAACTCAGTATGCATACTGAGTTTATCAGTTTACTAACTGAAATTAGCATTTTTCATTGTGTCCTATAGAATCACCATGGTTCATCTATGTGTTTATCAGAATTATGAAGTTAATCAACCAGTCATTCAATAAATATTTATTTGTGCACTGTGACAATCTCTACCTTCAAGGAGCCTACAATATAATGGAAGAAACAATGTACAAACAAATTTATGCAAAGCAAGCAATATAAAAGGGACAAATAGGAAATAATTAAGAAGAAAATTACTAAAATTAAGAGGGACTGATGAAGATTATTTGTAGTAAGTATGATTTTTGGTGGAATTCAAAGAAAGCCAGGTAGATCAATAGTGAGAATAGCTGCTAGACAATCGTACTCTAGCTATCTTATCAACTCATTATCCCACTCTCCACAATGGTTTTTCTAAACATTTTTATCCCACCTCAAATCTCCCTCTTCCCTTGATCTTTCAGCTGAGGATATGGCTTCATATTTTATAGGAAAAAATGAGACCATTCATGATGAACTTTCTCTTTTTTCCTCTTCCTCATGCCATCACTTAGGTGCCTTCTGGTACTGTCTCCTCCTTTGCCCTTGTCTCACATGATATAGAGGTCTTATTTCTTACCAAGACTAACCTTTCTATTGGATGAAGTGATGCCATTCCACCTTATCTCTTCCAACAGATTGTGGTGGTTGTCATCTCCATTCTTTCATTTGTTTTTTGTCTCTCCATCTCTGCTGACTTATTCTTACTGCTTACAAAAATGCTTATGTCTCCCTGTCATTCATTTATTCATTCAATAAATATTTAATACCTACTTGTTGAGAGTAAAGTATTTGTATGTTTTAGGATTAAGGTATTAGAAGATTGAAAAGATAAAAGGAGGCTAACTTATAAAGGACTTTGAATGCCAAAGAGAGAATTTTGTTTTTGTTTCTGGGGACAATAGGGAACTTCTGGAAATTATTGAATAGGGAAGTAATATCAATGAACTTGCATTTCAGGAAAATCACTCTAGTGGCTGAAAGGAAAATAGAATGGAATAAGAAGAGATTTGAGGCAGCCATACTCACCATAGGAAATAACAGTAATCAGTGCATGAGGTAATGAAGGTCTGCACAAGAATGGTGGCTATGTTGGAAGAGGGGATGTGTGGTTACTATTTGAGAGATGTTGCAAAGGTGAAATCTACAAGCCTTGGCAACAATTTGTGTATGAATATATGTGGAAAATAGTGAGGAATCCATGATAACCCTAGTTTGCAAACCTGAGGGACTGTGAAAGGATGATTAGAGAAATTAGGAGGGGGGAAGACTGAATACTCCAATAAACCACTAAAGTGATTTTCCTAAAATACAGGTCTGATCATATCATCCCTCTTTCCAGAAATCTATTCCCCAGAATAATTGTTACTATTGCATCCAAGAACAAATACAAAGTACTCCATTTGGTATTCAAATTTTCTTCATAACCTAGTATAGCTAACATCTCTAATTACCTTACATCTTACTCCCCAAGACATAATCTTTCATCCAGTGATTCTGGCCTCCTGACTACTTCACGAAAAAGACTGTCTTGGCTCTGGACATGTTTTTTCCTGGCTATCCTCCATACTAGAATATGATTCTTCCTCTGCTCCAATGACTTTCTCTGACTTTCTTTAAGTCAACCTAAAATCATACCTGTTAAAGGAAACACCTTTTAATTCCAGTGACTATCTTTTGCCTCTTTTTGTGTGTCCATAGCACTGCTTAGCACAATGCCTGGTGATGAGGTCTTGAATGTTAGGTGTGGTTAGCAGAGGAATTAATAAAAATTATTCCCTGGGGCTGGCAGGAAGAAGGCTCTGATAATGGACATCTGTTGAGCTCCTTTCCCACTCTCTAAAGGCAATGCAGTTAGAAATCCAAGTTATGTCAAGACCCTAAGGCTAAAATTCCCCTATAAAACAACTTATGGCCCAAGGCTTTGCTGCTGCTTTCCTTTGGGTCAGTCTGCCAGGGCACTCTGCCTTGTGGTTTCTTTTCCCTTCCTCTTCCTCTATGCTGTGTGGTATCTCCCTTAACTCCACAGTGCTTCCCTCCTTAACAGTTAATTAATTCATTTAGGGTGCTAAGTCCCTTTCAAGATTTAACCTGTCAGCTCAGCAGTGCTCCCTTTCTACTGGGTAATTGTGAGTTCCACTGAGGAACTTGTCTTTAATATGCTTTCCAACTCCATTTCATATTTACCATTCCCAGTGTCTATAGTATCCCCTCATTTTATCTGTAACCTCTTCCCTAAATAAATCTATCTTTTGCCAAAGAGAATAGCCATTGTAAATTCTTCACATGACTGAGTGCCAACTTTTGGTGCCTCTCCTCATTTGGTGACAATCCCCACACCACAGATCATATAACTTGGCGCCTATTTGGTGCTTAATAAATGTTTATTAATTGATTGGCTGATTGACTTCTATGGTTATATGTATTTTCTTCTCATTTATTCCAATCTAGTAGAGTTTTCTGAACAAATAACAGAATTTCACATACTGCTATTAAAGTTATTCTTTTCTACAAATCTCACTGTTTTTACTTACCCAGGGCAGTAATGGCAAACATAAAAGTACTTGAAAAAAGCGTTAGGACACTCAGCAACTGAACATCCAACTTTATAAGACCTATACCACATCACCTAGAATATAAAAAGAAAATTATATGAGAATATATTTGAAGGTATAACCTCTTCTATGACAAACAATACTTCAAGCATTTTAAGAATCTACAATTTCTTCCTTTCCCCCCCTCTTTTTGGGAGTGATAGGTGAATTGAAATGGGGTCAATAACTTCCCCTGACATAACTACTTCTTAACTTCATAGATTGCTTCACCTCTGTCAGGGGAAAAAAACAAAATGAAGCAAAACAAAACAAAAAACCCATCAACTAGAGATCATCCTTTTGGTGAGTCTCTCAAAACAAAGTAAAGTATGGTCCCCAGACAACAGTTCATCATAGGGCCTGAATTAAAAATCTCTGCCACTTGGGTTAGTCTTACATAAGCTTTTGCTCCTTACCATTGCCTACACAAAAGAGAAATTTAGTGGAATATAGCAAACGATCATGTTAAGAACTTCAACTTTGTAAAATGATTAAAAAGTTTTTTTTGTGTTGTAGTTGCAATAGAATCCAGGTGTTTGACACTACTAAAATCCATGTGACACAGTTCTTAGACAATCAAAAAATTAACCTTCTTTCATGAAAGTGGAGGACTACCATAGTTGGCAGCCCTGGAGAATATAATGGATCTTTCCCTATTCACCTTTAAATGCATATAATAATATATATGTTGTTTATTTTAGTTAGGTTCAGCAAGTTTTCTTTTTTTTTCTTCTCCCTCTCCCTCTCCCTCTTTCCTCCTCTCACTCTCCTCTTCTTCCTCTTTCCTCTTCTTTCCTCTCTCTTCTCACTCTCTGACCCACCTTTTTCCTCCCCCCCTTTCCCCTTCCTATCTCTCCCTCTCTCCCCCTGTCTCTCTGTCTCTGTTTCTGTCTCTCTCTTCCCCATCTATTTTTGTCTCTCTCTGTCTCTCTCTTTCTCTGACTTTCTCTCTTTTTTTAGCAAGTTATCTTTTAAAGGTCAAACAGGACATCCTGAAAATTTAGTTTGTTCCAGAGGATTAAGTTTTTAATAACTGGCATGGCTTCTTTGTCACCTGAGGCATAAAAATTCAAGCCCCTAAGGAGTTGATATTCCTGATATTTAGTGTAATTTCCATTGCTTTTCCACTAATAAGCTAACTGAAAAAGAAATCACCAATCTGTATTAAGTTACAGAGATGCAGGAATTCTAGGGAGAAAATATTCATGTTGTTCACATCATCTTCCATACTTATGATGGCCAAAATAATATTACAGTTATCAGCACATAAACATTCAATTATATAAAACATCTCAATCTGACTGATGAAGAAAACATTCTAGAAAACTAAATATATTCTGGGAAAAAAAAGAAAAGAAAAAGCTCACATTTTTCTACAGTGGATCCCTAAAAAAAATCTCACAGATGGAAAGCCTGGACAGTTAATATGCAAATATAGTCTTGTATATCCATAAGATACTATAAATCACTTGGATGAGTCCCTACTGTGAAACAGAACCCTCTTGAGGAGTTACTCTCTCAATTTGCCATTGGAGATTGGATCCACAGGATGGTAACCATTTCAAATTTAAGTTATTCTCTGGTTACATATAAGACAGGTTTTTTCCTAGTTACATGTAAGACAAATTTTTTACAATGTTTTTAAAACTTTAAGTTACAGATTCTCTCCCTTCCTCACTCCCACTCCATTGAGAAGTTATATGTGAAATTGTGCAAAACATTTTTATAAAAGCCATGTTATGAAAGAAAACATAGAACCCCTCCCCCCAAAAAAAGCCCTCAACAAAAATAAAGTTTTTAAAAAACTATATTCAATCTGTATTCAGCTACAATCAGTTCTTCCTCTGCATAAGCATAGCATTTTTTTCCTAATAAATCCTTCAGAGAAGTTCTGGATCATTGTACTCCTGAGAATAACAGTCATTCACAGCCGATAATCCCGCCACATTGCTATTACTTTGTACACAGTATATTTCACTTTGCATGAGGTCATGGAGGATGTCATTTTTTGCAGTTATTTTATTTCTCTTTCTATTTTTTTTCTTGTTAGGTTTTGTTGATGCTACATAGAAATGCTAATGATTTGTACAGGCTTATTTTACATCTTGCAACTTTTCTAAAATTATTAATTGTTTTGAATAGTTTTTGATTTAATTCTCCAGCGTTCTTTAGTTACTCACTGGTTAAACTAATTCCTTGAATTTTTTCTAGTAAATTCTATATTTACTATTTCTATCATAATATTATATAATAATGATGGTAATGAGAATCTTTTCTTCACCTTTGCTCTTTTTGGAAAAACTTCAAGTTTATTCCCATTATAGCTAATGCTTATTCTTGGTTTTAGATACATACTACTTATTATTTTAGTAAAAGTTCCATTTATTTTTTTCTAGCTAGTTTTTAGGAATGGGGGCCATATTTTGTCAAAAGCTATATCTGCATCTATTGATGTAATCATATGAATTTTGTTGTTTTTATTATTGGTATAGTCAATCATGCTGATAGTTTTCCTTACATTAAACTAGGTCCTGGATTTCTGTTATGAATCCAGCCTGGTCATAATATATGAGAATGATAATAAATTAATGTAATCTTCTTCTTAACCTTTTATTTTAAATTTTCATTAATATATATATTGTAATATTGATCTATAATTATCTTTCTCTGTTTCTGTTCTCCTTGGTTTAAGCATCAAATAGTATTTATGACATAAAAATAATAGTATTAGAATTAAGTGTTCTTTAAATGTTTGATAGAATTTGCATGAAAATTCTTATGTTTCTCTCCCTCACTTCCCTCCCACCCCTCACTTAGAGCCCTCATTTACAATTTGTTCAGTTTCTTTTTCTAAGATAGAATTACTCATTTCCTCTTCTGTTGATCTGGACAATTTATACTTTTGGAAATATTCTTCTATTTCATTTAGATTGTCAGTTTTATTGGCACATATTTGAGAAAATTAACTTCTAATAACTTCTCTAATTTCATTGTCATTGTCCATTTGCCATTTTCACTTTTGATATTGATAATTTTCTTCTTTCTTTTATTTTAAATAAAAATAACCAATTATATTATCTATCTTTTCCTCATAAAATCAAGTCTTAGTTTTATTTATTCATTTTTATCCATTTTTATTAATCTCTACTTTGATTTTCAAGAGTTCTATTTTAGTCTTTAATTTGGAATTTTTAATTTGTTATTTTTTTTCTAGTTTCCTTTAGTTGCACACCAGTTTATTGATGTACTCTATCTCTCTTTTATAGATGTAAAGTTTGAGTCATAAAATTTCCCCTAAATACTGCTTTGACTTTAATCCCACAAATCTTGATATATTTTCTTGTCATTGTCATTAACTTTAATGGAATATTTTTTTTCTATGATTTGTTCTTTGATTACTTCATTTTTTAGGATTATGTTGTTTTTAATTAATTTTTAATCTATGCTCCCTAAGCCTTTTATGGAACCCATCCTATGTAACATTAAAATAGTCAACTTTTTTCTTTTAGTCAGCCAATGGTTATGTTTTCTAAATCCATCATTTTTTATTTGATCATTTTATTGATTGATCATTTATTGCAATTTGATTCCCAAAGGAGGCATTTGATATTTCTGGTTTTTTGTATTTGTTTACAAGTTTTATTATGCAAAAATATATGGTATTTTTTGGTGAAAGTGCCATACATGAATAAGCAATAAGTATATATTTTTTCATTTTCATTTGATATTCTCCAAAAATTTATAATTTTTTTTGCTGAAATTCTAAGTATCTTAATTATTTTTCTTTTATTTTATGGTTAAATTCATCTAGGTTTGGGAAAGATAAATTGAAGTTCCCAAGAAGTCTAATTTTACTATTTCCTCCTATAGTTCATTCCATTTTTCCTTCATGAACTTCATTGCTATTCCATTTGGTACATATATTTTCAGTATTGATATTAATTAATTGTCTGTTACTTTTTAGAAAATATAACTTCCTCAATTATTTCATTAAATTAGGTTGATTTTTTACTTTAGCTTTGTTTGAAATCATGGTTGCCACCCATCTTTTTTTTTTTTTTTTTGAACTTTGGCTGAAGCATAATAGCTTTTGCTTTTGAATGTTATTTTAACTCTGTATGTGTCTTATCTAAGCAAATGTACCTTTTATAAACAGTATTCTAATCCATTCTGCTATCACTTTATTTTTAGTGGTCAGTTCCTCCTAGTCAGATTCAGTTAGGATTGTGATCATATGTTTCCCTCCATCCAATTATCTTCAATTTGTCTTTCTCTTTTTATTCCCTGTTCCTTCTCAAAAGTCTGTTTTTTATCTTACCACAGCTTCCCTTAATCTATTCTCCCTCTTATCCTCCTTCTTTCTACCTACTTCCTTGTTAAATAAGTTGAATTTCTATATTCAATTCTCTGTCTCTCTCCCTCTCTTTGGGTCAGTTCAGATGAGAGTGAGGTTCAAGTGTTGCATTCTCTACATCCCATTTTCCCTCCATTTTATAATCTTCCTTGTGTTCCTCTGTTGGAGACAAAGAGACTGTAAGAGACATCACCAAACCCCTACCCCCAAAAAGTGCATACCAGGAAGCAAGATACGATCAAATACCTCAAGAAAGTGTCAAACAGGCATCCTGCTTCAAGAAATCACACATACACAAAGATTCCTCCCCTTATTCAATTTCCTGACAAATGGTCAACAAATGTTACATCCTTTGTTATATGAAAATTTACTTTGATATACCATGTATAAAAACCCTGTACTGAGCCTCAATAAACGAGCTATTCTGCCCTTATACAGAATGGTCTCCATTCTTTCCTTTTTCAGCCCATCCCCAGGTTGATGCCTCCCCAGCCTCTTTGGCTCACAGGCCGATGCGAGATCTCAGGCACCCTTAGCTCGAGGCCCGCGGGTCGGGTCAATTGGCGCCCGAACAGGGACCTGAGAATCCGCATCGCCCCGGCGGATTGACGAGGACAAGGAAGCAGGAAGAGACGCACCATCTGGCCAGATCCCCGTCTATCGACCCCACAAAAAGATTCTACAGACCACGAGTAAGTACACCAATCCGCCGCAATCATGGGCTCCCACTTTTCTAAAGAACAGGCCTTTGTCAAGGAGCTTAAGGAAAGCTTTAGAGAAAGAGGAATTAAAGTAAAAAAAAAGGACCTCATAAAATTTTTTATTTATATTGATAAGATCTGTCCTTAGTTTATTGTTAATGGTCCGGAGATCCATCCCGCAAAATGGCAAAAGGTAGGCAGGGACTTAAATGAAATTCTCAGAAAAGAGGGACCTGAATCCATGCCTCTTAACACCTTTTCATACTGGACACTCATTAATGAGGTTGTAGGAAGCACAGCGTCTGAAGGTAGCGCTAGACACCTTATTATCAGCGCTGAGTCCTGCTTGCGTCCACTTTCTCGGGCTGCCTCTAAGGCTTCCTTATGCGAAGAGAAAGATAAAGAAACTCTGGTAGAGAATAAAAAAGACAAAGCCTCCCTCCCGCCCTTCTTCAGTCATTCTAGATCCCCCCACACTTTCAGCTGCTTCTTTAGAAATAAACTTGGCAATTTGTTTGCTTCAGGTTTAAGGAATATGATAATAAATGTGATTTGTAACCTGGTAAGGTTACTTGAAAAAATTTAACTGATATTTGTAATTGTTTCTTTTATGTGCAAATGTGATATTCTGTATGAGTTTTAATTGATAGTAGTGCATCATCTTAAAATTGTATTCACTGAAGGGATTTTGAGGAAATTAGTTTTTGCCTTTTGTGGACAATATGCCATATGGAATTTTTATGTATTGGGTATATGTCTGTCTGATATATCTGTCTGTCTTGTGAAATCCCCTCTCCTCTCCCGGTTTTCCTGAGAGGAGTGTCTCATAAAATGTCTGTGTAATTAGTGTTTGAGAGATCTCTGTGTGTGTGTGTGTGATTAAAGAGCTCTTATGATTGGTGTGTGTGTGTGTGTGTGTGTGTGTGTGTATTAGCTGAAACTCCAATAAATTTTAACAGGGATTGGGAAAATTTGGCAATTGGTCATTTCAATGGTAAAATGCTTGGTTTTAAAATCTCTTATTGGAGTTTGCATTAACTTGAAACTAGCAGGGACAGAAAAAGTTTGGCCATTTTAAAATGCTAGCAGAAAAGTTCCCCCCCTCCCCCAAGCCTGCTAGAAGAGAAAGTGGATTTTAATTAGTGTTGGAGAAAAAACTTGGGAGAAAAAGTTTTGGAAAAACTGCAGTTTAAAAATATGTGTGTATGTGTATATATACATACAATTAAATGGTAAATTGGTTTGCTTGCAACATTCAATTGGAATTTGGGAAATTTCTTTAAAAAAAAAAAAGAGCCATATCCTTTTGGATTTATGGGCAATTGGTTTTTATAATTACTGCTGCTTTGTGCATGCTAGATTGTTATTTTGGGTATAAGATCTTAGAAATTTGTCTAAATATTGAACCATCAATACTGTAAGAAAAATTTTTAAAAGCTGTATTTAATTTGATTTCAAACTGATAATAACTTATTGGGAAAAGTCCTGATAATTTCTGTTACCTTCTGAAACATGCTAGGTAAGCATTATGAGTTATGCTTTACATTTTGTCAACTTTGAAGGGAGCAAAAGGAATCCTGGTATCAAAATTAGTTCTCTAACTCTCCCTGGCTTTCTACTCTCCTTCCTAGCCTTCTTGGACCCCTCATATGCCTTCTCCTATTAATCTCTTTTGGCCCTTGAGCCCTTAATAAACTAACAACTTTTGTAAAATCCCAAGTAGATTCCGCCATCACCAAGAAAAGTCACATCTTCTATCATCAGCTGCAAAATCAAGATACCGTAGAACAAGACAAAGCAAGAGAACCCCTACGGTTTACTGCACAACTATTGGAGAAATCGTGGTACCAGCGGATGGGAGACAGATTACGTCTCTGTTTCAAGAAATCCTGATTCCATGCTTCGGGTGGTTTTACTAATACAACAAGATTGGGAGATTTGCTGTGTTGGTACAGCTACTCAGGGAAATTGTTTCCTCAAAACAGTTAATCAGGGAAACAAAAAAAAACAAACAAACAAACAAACAAAAAACTTACATTCCTTATGCATTGGCACATTGTATTAATCTTTTATGTACGATGACATTGTTGTAAACTCATCCATACGATGATATATTATGCTGTCCCTATGATGTTATGTGATATGATATGTGAAAATTGTCAGCATTTAACCTTGTTATAACCATTTGTATTTTTCCTTTTTACCCCCTTCCCTTTCCCTATCCCTCACTTCTCTTTAGCGCCTTTGGGTTGAATCTCAGACATGCTTTACCTCATTTCTCACGTATGCTGTGGCTGAGCCAATGACGGGATTAGCATGGCCCTGACACGGATAATCATGCCAATGGCTGCAGGGATCACCCAATGACGGGATTAGTGGGAGCCCGAGGTCTGGAAGGTTTGGAGGCAACCCACATAGCCTAAGACAGGGGCCATGCCACACGCTGCCTGGTTACCCAATGACGGGATTAGTGTGGGTCCACTCCCAAAGGATTCTCGGAGGCCACTCCCATAGCCTAAGACAGGGGCCCTGCCAATTCTAAGGCACCGTGTTCAGGAAACACAAGCCATGTAGCCTAAGACAGGCCTGTCACCACACCTTTTTTAAAGAAAACGGCGCTTTTAGACTTAGAAGCTATAGGTACGGGAACAGGTATTGCATCCCTTGTACAATCAACTAACCAATTTCATCAACTTAGTGCAGCTATAGATAAGGATATTTTAGAGTTACAGACAGGGCTTCAACACCTCAAGGACTCTCTAGCAGAAGTAGTTCTGCAGAATAGAAGAGGTCTTGATCTATTGTTTTTACAACAAGGGGGATTATGCGCCGCCCTTAGGGAAGAATGCTGTTTTTACTCTGATAAGTTGGGACTAGTTGAAAACAGTTTACAAAAAGTAAGAGACAGTCTAGAAAAACGCAAAAAGGAAAGGGAAAAACAGGAGTCATGGTACAAAAATTGGTTTTCTACCTCTCCCTGGTTATCCACTCTTCTCCCTAGTCTGTTAGGACCCCTCATAGGACTTCTATTACTGATATCTTTTGGACCTTGGGCATTTAACAGGCTAACATCATATATCAAACAACAAATAGACTCAACCATTGCCAAAAAACCGCATGTTTTCTATCAACAGCTAAACAGTAATGATTCTATTGAAGAATCTACTAGTAACATGAGCCCTCTAAAATTTGATGAAAGTCTACTCAAAAAACCATGGTATAAAAGATGCTGTTAAAGGTAAAAATGGGAGTCTCTAGCCAGGGAACATGTCGCTGGAGCTGTCGCTGGAGCTAGGACAGGACTGGTTGGGAGAGAAAAATAAATCTCTATGACCCACAGGCTTGCTGTCCTCAAGAAGACAAGGGATCTCAGCTACAACAAATGACTCAGCGTAAGGCCTTATCTTCAATGTAGTACCAAAACCCCTGGCCTTCCTAGAAAGGACAGGGTTGTTGGAACTTTACAAAAGACACTACCGATAAGGTGAAGAACTGAGATCTAAAATGTTATCAACGATCCCTTCTAAACGAGGTAGAAGCTTGCCTTAGGATCACTCCTCCTTAAATCCTGGCCATGTCTCGGCTCCACGGCATGGGCTCCGGCCAGGAGACTCCTTCTTTTTTACCCTAATTCGGCTTTTCACATATTAAATAGAAAAGGGGGATTTGTTGGAGACAAAGAGACATCACCAAACCCCTACCCCCAAAAAGTGCATACCAGGAAGCAAGATACGATCAAATACCTCAAGAAAGTGTCAAACAGGCATCCTGCTTCAAGAAATCACACATACACAAAGATTCCTCCCCTTATTCAATTTCCTGACAAATGGTCAACAAATGTTACATCCTTTGTTATATGAAAATTTACTTTGATATACCATGTATAAAAACCCTGTACTGAGCCTCAATAAACGAGCTATTCTGCCCTTATACAGAATGGTCTCCATTCTTTCCTTTTTCAGCCCATCCCCAGGTTGATGCCTCCCCAGCCTCTTTGGCTCACAGGCCGATGCGAGATCTCAGGCACCCTTAGCTCGAGGCCCGCGGGTCGGGTCATTCCTCTGTTTTGTAGAATAACTTTCCTGCTTCTCTCCTTCTTTCTTCTCCCAGGGAATTCCTCTTTCACATTTTTCTCTTGTTATTTTGAGATCAGCCCAAAATAATTGACTTTTACACGTGTTCTCTGAAGTAAATTCCTTCTATCATCTACCTCAATGATGATAAAGTTCTTAGACATTACATGTATTCTCTTCCTATGTAGGAATGTCAATTATTTAATCTTGTGAAATCCCTCAGGTTATTCGTTTTTATGCTTCTCTTGAATTTTGGGTTTGAATGTCACCTTTGGTCTTTTCATCAAGGATGCTTGAAGATCCTTTATTTCACTAAATGCCCTTGTCCTCCTCTTCTCCTGGGAAGATTATTCAAATTTTTGCTGGACAGATTAGTTTTGATTGTAGTATTCTCTTCTTTGCTTCCAAGTCTTTCACTCCTTTATCATGGTAACTACTAAATTTTGTGCAATCCTGACTATGACTCTACAACATTTGAATTATTTCTTTCTAAACTACTTAAAATATTTTGTCCTGGACCTAAGAAATTTGAGTTTTTTCTTTTTATGGTTTTTTTTTTTTTTTTTTTTAAGGAAATGACTGATAGATTCTTTCAATTTATGGTTTGCCCTCTGATTCTAAGATATCTGGAAAACTTTCCTTTACAATTTCTAGAATTTTATATTTAGGCTTTTTTTTCAAATGATGGGTTTCATATTGTCCAACAATTCTTAAATTATTTTTCATTAATATATTTTCTTTTTTTTTTCCAAAAAAAAATTTGCCTTTTATTTATTTTTTTTATTTCTCATGAAATTGTCAACTTCTATTAGAAAATTCTATTTTTTAAAGAATATTTTTTTCCAGTGGGAATTTGTGTCATTTTAACCATTTGCCCAATTCTTATTTTTAAGAAATTATTTTCTTTATTATTTTTGTGTATCTTTTAAGATCAATTTATAATTTTCTTTTCATAATTTTTTATTATTCCCATTTCTTTTCGCACTTTTTCTTCTATTATTCTACTACTACTCTTCTACTTTTCTTCTACTAAAATCTTTTTTTTAATTTTGATCTCTTCTAAGAATTTTTGTGCAATTCTCCAATTGCACAAATTTTGGGAGGGTTTATGGATGTTTTTAAGTCACTATCCTGTTCTGTGTGTGCTTTGAGGTCCCTATTACCATTTCTTGTTGTTTAGTCATTTTCAGCTGTCTCTGACTCTTTGTAATTCCATTTAAGGTTTTCTTGGCAGATACTGAATTGTTTTACCATTTCCTTATTCAGCTTATTTAACAGATGAGGAACTGAGGCAAATGGGGTTAAGTGACTTGTCGAATATCACATAATAAGTCATTATTTGAAGTCAGATTTGAACTTAGGAAGGTGAGTCTTCCTCACTCCAGGCCTGGAGCTCTATCGACTACTCTCCATAATTTTTTTATGTCAGGCACTATTTTTGTTACAAATTTTCTAGCCAATTTCTTGACCATGGACTTTATTTGAATATTATTTTTATTTGGACTTGACTTTAAGACCTTAGTAGGGTTATGTTTTTCTCAGGGTGGGGGAATGTTTGGCCTGAGCTTCTGACTTTTATATCCTTTTGCTGCTTTTAACAATTCACTAAGAGGCTGTAAACTTTCAGTGCTTCCAAAGTGTATAATCTAGGGAAAAGTCTCTTTATACACTCTTGAGAGTCCTTAGCCATGTAGGGACAATTCACTCACAATCATATCCATTCCCCTTCTTGTCCTGGAACTGCCAACTGGAAAGGAGTAATGGACAACAGAGTTGCTAGGTTGTACCTATTTCTCCTGTTAGTGCTAGTACAAGTTTTCCCAGGGACCTTGATCTGACCAAGTATTTAGTCATGTTATTGTCTTCTGGTATAGGTATGCTCTCTACTGCTGTCATTGCCTCCACAATTATGTTGCCACCACCATTAGTACTACTTCAGCCTTTCATTGCACTCCTAGGCAACTCTTACTTCAGGATCTGCAGATTATTCTCTTGGTTTTCCTTAGCTTCCCTCAACTGGAATAATGGCTCACTGTAACTTTAAATTGACTTTCCTGCACAGAATTTAGTTTGATGCATTTTTTTTTCTTATAGAAAGGGTATATTGAGATAATTGGCAAAATGTTGGTTTCACTCTGCCATCTTAACTCCATCTCTTATGCCTCCTTTTTTCAGGGCCATTATGGAAATGCTCTGGGAATTTGTTGATGTTGTTTGTTGTTTGTTTCTTTGTTTCTTTTTCTTTCTTTTTTTTTTGGTTCTGAATTTGATCAATTCTGATTCCATTAATTTTTATTTAAGAAATTCCTCATATCTTGTAAGAAGGCTTAAAAAATGTAAAACTGTCTTTAGACTTCACATGTGACTTTAACATTTCAATTTCTTTGTTACCCACTCTTTATGTTATGTAACTTAATCAGTAGAACTGGATAACATCAGTTGATTAGGATTATTCTGGCCAATAATTTAGGAGAATGCAAGGGAACTATGGATGACTTTTAGTGGTTTTACCTCATAAAGGGTAGAACAACAGTGGAAGGGAAAAAACAATCTTAAAAGAAATCACTTGATATGAAACCCAACTAGATCACATAACCCTACCATCATCTGTAAATTAATTTTAAAAGCAAATGAAATAGAACAAAAATCCCCCAAACAAAGTTCTCAATGTCACTGATATTGGTATTTAAACTTTACTATGTTAGAATATATTGTACTAAGTGGAAATAGTACTTAACAGATTGAAGATCTGAAGTTGCCTTTATACCTATTCTTACTTTCATTTGATCTCATCATTCCAATCCTTCTTGCTTTCCTAATTTACTACCATTAGTCACTCTTTCCTTCATTTGTAGATTGATCACTTTAATTGTACATGCTTTTCTTGAATCCTTTGCCCTCTTGCCTACTATTGCTCTTATTTCATGAAACCTTAATTCTGGTTCCCTAACTTATCCCCTTTCCCACAAGACTCCCCCCAAATCTTGTCTGTGTATACTTAAAGTCTGTTAAATGTCACTAAAAAGTCACAAAGCTATACTGATTGAAATAATAAAAACAGCAACAATAACAAAACTGTTATCAGCTAGCTCTCCATTGCTTCTAAGTGCTCCTCCAAGTTTTTCATGAATTGACTCTCACATTCCTCAGAGTAACTATTCTAAATCTTCTTTTATATGTGTATATATGTATATATATACACACATATATACACACACACATATATATATATAATTCCATCTTCTTCCATATCTTCAGGTATTTTGCCACTTTAGTCATTTTATCACTCAACATCTTTTTCAATTACATCTTGACTTTATTCACAGAAAAATGTGCAGTATTCCTTCCATCCTTAAGGAATCTTCCTTTGATAAATTCAATGCTCTCAAGTCATTATTCCAAATCTCTTATTCCTTTCATAACCAAAGCAAAAATTAGAGAAAGAAAGAAAGAGAAAGAAAGAAACCTTTGCTGTAATCTACTCATCTTCCACTCATTGTGGTATCTCTTGAAATCAGATTTCCAAAAAGTGGTCAAAATTGCTCTCTCCACAATTAAAAGAGAATTATTAAAAAAAAAAAAAACTTTATTGCTTTTGTTCTCCATAATCTTTAATTCCAAAAACATCCCTCCTTCTTTGCCTACTCAGCAGCAATCATATATATTTGTGTAGGTCATATGTAATGTCATATATATGCATAAAATATATACATAAAAATTGACAAAACTTAACAGATCAACTCATATTGGTAGTATATGTAATTTTTACAAATCCATGGTCTACCACATTTCCAAAAGGAAGCCCCATATTCTTATGAATAGAGCAATTTCAATTGTTAAAAAAAAGGACTAAATTGTATAATCTCAGCAAACAAATAAACAAACAATAATAACTAGGAGATCATCAGATCTATTAAAATGAAGTCAATAACCCTAAAATTAATAAGCTTTCAAAATATATATGACATGTTATTTTTATTATGAAGAATATAATAACTTTTAAATAATGCAAAAACATCAAAATATTTAATACATTTAATTAGATTAACATATCTATACCTGAAAGTGATCTTAAGACAAATCTTGTTCAGTTCACTAATTTTTACAAGTGAAGAAATTAAGACCTAGAGAGGTTAATTAATTCAACTAGAATTGAGATTCAAACTTTTAGTCTCATTAACTCCAAGTTTGGAATTCATTTCCCTGTACCATTGTAGCCTACTGAAAATAATCAATCTTCAATATTATTTCTGTTCCTTACCTGAGTATAATGTCCAACTGCTTCACCTGAAGTGGATCCTTTTCCAAAGGTAAAATGTAAAACCTCATTATACCATGATTGGATAGCATTTGTCCATGTGACGGGAGCAGTTGCCATGAAGAGATTTTCACCACATGAGGTCCCTAAGAAGAAAATGAACAATTCATGATGAGAGGATAATATTTGTAACCACAGTTTGAATAGCCTCCCACAAATCTAGATTCTTTCCCTGTTTCTATGAGTCAATAAAATCTTGAGAAATTGACATTTTAATTGTTATTCTAGAGAGATGATTTATTTTTAAGTTGTAGGCTTGAAAAGAATAGATAGAAATTGGATGAAAAGGTTGCTATTTTGAGAGAAATATTTTGCTTTTATAGTTATGAGAAATATTAAAAGGTTCTGGGGTAAAAGATTGTGATTGGTATTTTGAGAAAACTGAAAAAGTAGGATTATGTTGTCAGAAAACAATAGTAAGGATGGATAGAAGTGATTTTTCTCACAATGAAGACATTGTAAATATATATTTTTAAATAGACTGCTAAAAGTATAGTCAATACCATTGATGTTTATTCAAAGCTAAGTGATTGGATGTTGGATTGACTTTGATATAATCTGTCTCCGTCTCTTTGTCTCTGACTCTCTCACACACATAATTATATATATATATGCTGAATATATGATATATGCATATATTGTATGAATTGCATTTGTGTTATATGGTATTTTTTTTTTCTTTTTGCTGAGGCAATTGAGGTTAAGTGACTTGCCCAGGGTCACACAGCTAGGGAATGTTAAGTGTCTGAGACCAGATTTGAACTCAGGTCCTCCTGACTTCAGGGCTGGTGCTCTATACACTGCACCACCTAGCTGCACCGGTTATATGGTATTTTTTATGAGACAATTTACCTCACTTCCAAATAAAATATCATCTTCTACACCTTCCCAACCTTTATAACTTCCATTGCCTTTTCTCTGTTATTTCCTATCTATCTTGTATATAGCTTGCTTTGTATGTATTAGTTTGAATATTTTCTCTATCCTCAGATTGTAAGTTCAATGAGGGTAGGATTATCTTTTGCTTCTTTTTTTGGTATCCCCAGCACTTAGCATAGTGCCTGGCACCTAGTAGACATTTAATAAATGCATGTTTATTAATTGATATCTATATTCATCTATATCGAAATTCTTGAGGATGATAGCTATGATTTGGGACAAATTAGGAACTGAGTTTGCTCCTAAATTCACTGAGAAAGTATTTATTTGATCTCATTTATTCTGCTGTTCTTTAGCACAGTATGGTAACAAAACATTCAGTTAGATATAACTGCTGAAGTTTGTATATTGGAACAAATCATCAATAAAATTCTCAAGGCAAAAGTAGGAAAAAGCAGCAGACTTAATTTACATTAACTAGTTTAATAACTAATCAAAAGAAGTGATGAGTTATCATGAGACAGGAGACTAAAATGAGTGTCACTGATATCAACGTAACTAAATTATCTATATTATTTTTTTACTTTTTTTATTGTAGTAAACTATACTATTCAGGGTTAAGCCAATATATTTTGTGCACATAAAATGCCCCATATAGACTATCAGTTCTTTAAGACTGAGGGTCTTGTCATTTACTTTGTTTATTTCCTATAGTACCTAGCCCAGTGTTGGGGAGAAATATTTTTGGGTTGGTTAAGTAGCATTTTAGAAAGATAGGAATAGGAATTAGACTATGATTTCTTTGCTACAGAAAAAAAAAATTGATATCAGGACTTCATTGCAAATTGTACTTTCTTTACTATTTTTTTGGAGTAGTGAGGGATATAAATGATACATACAGTCAGTATGTATCAGAAGCAAAACATGAATTTTGACTCTGAGGTAATTTTTCTCTCTGCCTCTCTCTACTATGCCACACTGTCTCTATTTAAGACAAAACAGTCATTTTAAAAATCATGAACATCAAAAAAATACACCTTTTCGGAGCCTAGCACTATGCATTGAACATAATGTTTTCAGTAAATATGTACTTAATTTCTAAAATTTCAGAGTTTATTCACAACTGAATTATTTACATCCACTTAAATATATTTTCTGAAGAGGAAAGCAGACGCCTTTGAAAACACTTGAGGGTATTCAGGCTATCTCATAGCTTGGATATGATCTTTTTTATTAAATGGGGAAAAATACTAATTACTATATTAAATAATAAAAAGAATGGCTAACCCTAAAGGAAATATTCATGAAGGCCATGAGTTGATACTTTCAGTGATGAATTGGATTCAAAAAGTGATATTAAAATAGCATTGATGGCATATCTATGGAAACAGGCATAGGAATGAGATAGAATATGTGAGAAGCCTAAATACATGATAGTATTTAGCTATTAAAAGAACCAAATGAAGTCCTCCAATAAATTGAATTTGTCATCTATTGAGTATATACAGAGACACATAGAGACAAGGCCAAGATAGCCAAATTGCAGAAAGTTGTGTGATAAGTCCTACAAAGAGACCTAAGAAATGCAGATCCTGATGGAGAGCTGAGAAGGACCAAATCAAGAAGGAAATCTAAGAAACAATGTCCATTGAATCATTTTTTTTTTTTTTTAGTCCAGTTCAATGTAGAATATTCTGTAGACATTGGGAAAAGTGATAGATGCAGAGCACTCTAGGTAGAGCATAACTGGAATGCAAAAGGAAAGGAGGGAAATATATTAAGGCAAAAAGGACCAAGAAAGAGAGAAGTGTCTTACATAATCGGAGTCTGCAAGTAGACACATATACAAACAAAAAGGGGATGAGGAAAGTGACTGACACTAGAATCTTACTGTCATCTGAACTGATCAAAAGAGGGAAATAAACACAAATATTTGGGTAAAATTTTACTCAGCAGAAATATAGGAGGGAAAGAAAAGAGAGAAAAGGAAATTGGGGGAAACTAACTTAAGGCATAACATAGTCCTAAGAAAAACAATTCCTAAAGATACATGAAAATATTTATAGATCTTTATGAGATGGTAAAATGTGGGAATGTAAGGGGATGCTCTTCAGTTGGAGAATGACTGTCAAAATTATGGTATATAAAAATATTGGAATATGATTGTAGTATAAGAAAGATGATGTTTTTAAAGAAGCTTGGAAAGACATATATGATACAGAGTGAAGTAAATAACAGCAGAAGGATTTATACAAATACAATAATATAGTAAAGACAAACAAATTTGAAAGAAATAAAAATTTTAACCAATGTAATGACCAACATTTTCAGAGGAATAATGATGAAATACGCTACCAACTTTCTTATAGAGAGTTGAATGACTTAAAAGCAGAGAATGAAATAGTGTATCCATCCATATACACATACATACACACATAAATAAAATTTGTTTTGCTTAACTATACTTGTTTTTGACAGTCTTTATTTTTTTTTCTTCTCAGTGAGGAGGTAGATTTTTACACACACATATGTACCCATCTATATGCAATTCATATATGTATGTATCCATCCATATATGCATGCATATATGTATATGTAATATTCATATTTGTATATAATATACATTATATAATATATGGCATGCATGTATATGTAATATATTGTATATATATATATATACATACACACACACATATATATATATGTTAAATTTAAAAGTGCAAGAAACCTTGGAGAAGTTCAAATTTGCCTATTTTTAAAAATGAAGATACTGAAACCAAATACATTGATAATTAACTTGATAATTAACTTGATTAAGAATACAAGGAAGGTAACTTTTTAAACTGGTTTTAAAGCTAGATCCTCTGATGAAATATCCAGTATGTGGTGCTAAATAGATATGATCTGCAGGGAAGAAGCTTCTACAGCAGCGAGATCACAAATGTTTCAAAGTGTCACATCATAATAAATTTAGTCACCAATTCATAAATTGCCCCTTTATTATTATTATTTTTTACTTACCAATTGTTCTGTACTTTTCAGCACTGTGTTTTAAAGAACATTTATCTGCCCAGGATTTAGCTGTTTGTTGTGCTTCTTTGCTCCATTGCTTAAAGAAAAATAAAACTATATATATATATATATATATATATCTTGATTGAAAATTTAATCCACATTTTGATTAAAGCACTTCAAACATTTTTCTATTATAATAAGAAAAAATTGTTTTAGTTTATGTAAGTACTCAAATTTTTTTTTGCGTGTGGAGATTATAGTCTACTGAAGGGAAAAGGTGTAAAAAAGCATAATAATAATATATTGTTTTTTCAATAATTATTCTAGTAATGGTCTATCATTAAATATCCAATAACAATGACATATAATTTGTGACATTTTGCTATTTACAAGAAGCTTTCTTTCATTAATAATCTCATAAGTCAAAAATATAAATTTTTAAATTTTATTGAGTTGAATCAAGTTGTTAGAAGACTCTGGGTTTTGCAACTAGTACTTGCATGTTCTGTAGCAGATAACATAGCTTTTCCAAAACTGTTCTCTTCTATTTAGCGGGTAGGGAGGAAAAGGTTAAAAATTCCTGCTTTATCTATCTCAGAGGATTATTCTAAGAATCACTTAAAAGCGACTTGTAAAACTAAAAAGTATAATATAAATGACACTTCTCTCATGATTCTACTTTTTCCTAGAAACTTCCTTTGGATTCCACAAAGAATTTGAATTTTTATCATGCATTTGTGATATATTCTGTTGAAATTATTTATGTTTGTGCTGTCTTCCTCCTAGAGTCTAAGCTTTACAAGAGAAAGGATGGTATTTTCTTTCAACTTTGTATTGCTCCTAAGCTTTCTAACACAGCATATTTTTAATATTTATGTTGGAATGACATAGAACTACCATTATATAATTATGAATTATGTAATAAAATTATAAATATATAATCATTTCTGGTAATTTAATTAATTTTAACAAGACATCATCATTAGAGGCTACATCCCCTGATCCATATTCTATTCCCTTCACCCTGAATTGAAACTTACCATCTTTAACATGTTGGAGGCAGGGGGTGAGGCTTCTGCTCGCAGAGCATTGTGCTTGTCCACTATTTCCTGTTGGTTTTGTTCATTTTCAGTTGTTAAAGAATCAAAGGATATACTCTATGTATGGGAAAAAATAAGAGAGGTATTTTACCAAGATTAATTCTCAAACCTGTATATCTTTTCCAATCCAATTCATGGAAATATTTTAAGAAGTTGTTTTATTAATTTATTATAATGTCATTAACATCATAGGATATTTCTTTTATTTTCCACCACAGAAAACTTGTAAAATAGGAAAATACAATTTAAAACTTCAAGATGTTATTAGCTCCAAGACAGGATAGGATAAACAGATTAAAAATAGATTCATAGCATCCAAGACCTAGAAGAAATATCCTTAATTCATGTAAACAACTCCTAAGCCACAGATAGGCCTAGCTGAATTGCATTCAAAAAGATAAATATCTACTATATTCTTAATATTTTTCACCACATGAGTTCTTCACTGAAATGTTTTAGATAAGAGATTACACTATTTCTGCTTAATAGTATGCATGCTTAGCCTGTACTGCAACTTATTTTCAATATGTGTGTGTGTGTGTGTGTGTGTGTGTGTGTGTATTATAGGGATAATAAAAGAGATTTAGGGAAATTGGATTTTATAGGGAGATTTTTTTATTTACAGAGAAACAGAAATGATTCTGGGATTGGGACTATCTTTATTGTCATCTAACTAATAATATTAGAAATGATACAGAGGTGTTAATATTCAGAATCATATAACTTGTTTTTAGTGACCTTATTTGCTTATCTCTCTTAGTCTTATCATTTTTCCCAAGGCAATGATAACTTATTATGTACCACTAAGTACCTATTAGTAAAAATAATATATCCTGTGAAGTGATTTAATTATTAAGTATATTAATTACATTTTCATTGGTCTATAACAATCATAATTTTATATAACTAAAACTTCAAGTAATTATTACAATACATGCAACTATTTCTGGTCTCTTATTACTCAAACTAATCAAGACCATCTACATAATAAGAATAATGACTGCATCTACATCCTAACATTGTTGTGAAAATAAAATGATACATACACAATTAATTTGTTGTTGAGTCATTTGATTATATGTGACTCCTTTTATAGTATGCTTGAAGGAACTTATTGAATCATAATCATACCTGTGTATCTCCACAAAATAGGAGCAGTATGGAAGCTAAGGGAAACAGCACATGTAGTAAAATCATTGCTGAAAAAAAAAATAGAAACATGTAAAATTCTGCCCTTGCACTATCATTATCATTCTCATCATCAACATCACAAAGTTAAACCAGATTGGCAAGCAAGTTGTGGGAAAAATGTTTGACCTGAAATCATGAAGAACTGAATTAAGGTTTAGACAGTAGTAGTGTGATCCTGAACAATTTTCAGTCGCAACCATCATTATCATCACTATCACCCCTCCATAAAATTTTGTAATTATTCAGCTAAATAGCAATCATAGTAGAGATTATGTTTTACTATGGAGTCTAACTCTCTCTACAATGGACTTGATGGAGTGCTAGGTTTGGAGTGAGTAAAACCTGAATTCAAATCCAGACTCAGACATTTTCTGGTGGTGTGATTCTGGACAAGTCATTTAACTTCTGTCTATTTCAGTTTTCTCATCTATAAATTGAGGATAATAATAGCACTACTTCCTAAGGTTGTAATGAGGATAAAATGAGATATTTTAAAGCACTTACAAAAACCAAAAAATGTTATGTACATGCTCCCTATTGTTATTGTCAGAAGGCATTTTCATATCCACCTTCTCATTTCAATCCTCATGACAATCATTTAAGGTAAATAATAGCAAGAATATGTATTCTCTTTTTACAGATAAAGAAAATAAGTCATATGACCCAGTAAGAGAAGGGGCAGAATTCCATTCTTCTTAATAGATCACTCAGCACCTTTTTACTAGGAAGGCTTGTATACAGGATGATGGACTTGCATGTATTATAGTGAGTGCAAATATATTTCTGAAGTTGGTCAGTCACACAATCAATGAATATTTATTAAATATCTATAATATGACAGACATTGTATGAGTTGCTAGGTAGAAAATACAAAATTACGAACAAAACAAAGCCCAAATCCTTGTATTCTATTGGAATGACATGTAGTTAAAGAAAATGCACATGCATATGAGAATTTAAAAAAAATTATTAAGTATTTAATGCATATTAGACCCTGTGGTAATTGGGCATAAAACATCAAGCAAGAAACACATTCTCTTAAAAAGTTAATATTTTAATAGAGAAGAATAACATAGAAATGGAGACCTAGAAAATCTTTTGGTAGAACACTACCTACACTGTAGAAGCCTGCTTCTGGGCAAGGAAAAAATATGAATCCTCATCTCTCAAAGCCCAGATATTCTAATTTATATATCCTAAAACATATAATATATGAAATATATATTTATATGTACTCTATATAAATATTATGTGTATGCACATATGTATTTCAGTGATTGGTGACCTTAATCTTTTCCTTTTTTATATTTTATATATATATACATATTATCTTTCCACTTTTGTTATTATTTAAATGGCAGCATGTTGGATATAATATCCTTAATAAATACAAGGTAGTAGAATCATTTATGGGAAATATCACTAGAGTAGAATTTCGAAGGAAACAACATTTTAAGAAGTGGAAGTAAGTCAGGATTATATTCTAAGCAAGGTGGACAGCTGATGCAAAGCTTCAAATTGAGTTTAATTATGATAGATATTAATAATCAATAGCATCAAACTGCTACTACACTGAGCTAGACTCATGGCCCATCCAAGCTTGGTATTCTTTTTTTCTTGATATTCTCTTTCCACTTTTGTAATCAATACTGAAGAATTCTAATCCTGTTTTCCCTGCCACAGGCACAACACCTAGAGACAAATAGAAAGATATACACACAAAATAACAACAACCATAACATCCATAGAAACACACACACACACAGAGACAGACAGAGACAGACACACAGAGAGATAGAGATTGAAATAGACACAGAGATAGAGACAGACAAAATCAGACAAGATAAGACAGAAAGACTACAAACTCAACTAGAAACAGATTTCTAATTTCTAATCCTGAAGGTTACATGTTGACTTAAAAAGCATAAATTAACATTATCTATGTTGTATTTTTATTTATTTTGTTAAATATTTCTCAGTTACACTTTAACCTGGTTCTGGTTATACTAAGAAGTTTTGCAAGCTGTTTGTGGTAGTTATGGTGACCAGACCAGTATTTTGATGCCTCTAGTCTACAGGGTCTCCTATGTGTCTTTGTGCCTTTAAATTATTTTTTTTCCTTTTTAATTCAGCAAATATAATTTAATAAATACTTACTGAACACTGCGTGCAGAGGATTTTGCTATTCACTAAGGAGAAACAAAAGAAACAAAAATGTCTCTTCTTGAAGCCACTATTTCAGTAGAGACTACTAATTACATTTACAATATCATTTTGGGAAGTCAAAGAAAAAAAAAATCACAAAAATACTCAATAATTTCCTTAAAGAGAATGACAATAATAAGTCAAAATACAAAAGTTTGTAGGATAACACCAAAGCAATACTTAAGGGGAAAATTTTGTTTTTAAATGAGTAGAGCAATAAAAAAGAGAAAGAGTAGATCAGAAAATTGTGCATGTAGCTACAAAAATCAGAAGAAGAACATGTTAAAAATTTTCTCTTTGAACCAATTTAGGTGAGAGGTAAATTTAAGCATTGACTCCTCAACTTCCCCTCCAAAATATTTTTGTCTCCACTCTTAAAGCTATTCCTTGCATGTCTCTTTTATGTGAGAAAAATTTCCTCATTCTTTTTTTTTTTCCCTTCTTCCCTTTTCTCTGGGTATCCCTCTTTCTAAGCCACACATTTTTCCTCCCTTTAAATCATTCTTACATAATAGATTCCTTCAATCTGTGTTTACATAGAATCCTTCTAATATTAAAACTAAGGTTCTTAGAAACTATTTTATAAGTATGTATTATCTCATATAGGAAAGTACAGAGTTTAACCTTGCTGAGTACTTTACAATTTCCCTTTCACATTTACATCTTTATGTGCAAATTACCTTTTAGTTTAATTTAATTTTAGATTTTATTTCATCATAGTCAACTTACACTAATTTCTGCTGTCTTTGTATATTCTAAATGCCCTAATAATGATAAAAATTTTAGGAATTGCAAATATCATCTTCCCATGTAGGAATGTAAATAGTTTGACCGTGTTGAATCCCTTATGATAATCTTTCCTATTTACACTTTTACTTTTTCTCTTGAGTTTCGTATTGAAAGCATTTTTTAATCTTTCTTTCTCTCCCTTCCTTCCTTCCTTCCTTCCTTCCTTCCTTCCTTCCTTCCTTCCTTCCTTCCTTCCTTCCTTCCTTCCTTCCTTCCTTC
>JAJPUD010000579.1:240550-260039 GCA_023553655.1 Myrmecobius fasciatus
CTCTCTCTCTCTCTCTCTCTCTTTCTCTCTCTCTCTCATACACACACACACACACACACACACACACACACACACACACACACAATTTAAGAACCACTGAACCCTTGTCATACAAAAAACTTCACAACTTTTATTTTCTTTTTTCAGTTGTATCTGGGTCTATCTGGAGTTTTCTTGGCAAAGATACTGGAGTGGCTTGGTATTTCTTTCTTCATCCAGCTCATTTTACAGATAAGGAAACTGAGGAAAACAAGGGTAAGTGATTTGTACAGGACCACACAGCTATTTGAGGCCAGATGTGAATCCTGAACATATCAAGGACTTCTAGATTATATGTTTCAGAGGTGGGATTTAAAACCCTGGCCCTTAAAACCTCCCAGGACTTACACTGTATCTACCATTTCCCTCTCAAAATGTTGCTATTATTTTTAATAATTTTAAAAAATATAAGTTCCTGATTTTTAAACTAGCAATAATAAAATTATACTTATAAGATAAAATTTTTAAAGAATATAACATCTTTGTCTCAAATTGTTAAAAATCTCTATGTAATTTAGATTGGCACATGATTTAGTGAAAGATCCCCAGACTTCAAATCAGAAGACTTGGGTTTGAGACTTACTACCCAAGATCAAATCATATGATTCTTTGAAAATGACTCTGATTTAGGTATATTAATACCAATGCCAATTATCTTCCTAGGTTGATACCAAGTCCTTGATAAACCTTTAAACAAAAAATAAATGGATGTACTATTTCATGAGCAAAGTAAGGAGAACCTAGATTCAGGTTCTCTGACATACCTCTGACATATACTGGTTTTGTGATCTCAGGGCAAGTTACTTAATTTCTCAATGTTCTCAATACCTCTAAAAGTGTAAGTTGCAGAGATACTATAAAGCTGGATTGATAGAAGGAGTTTCTTCATTTGGGAGCTCCTGATAAAGGTGGAATCAATTTCTAACTCTGTTCTATCTATCATCTCATATATTGTCTGAGAGACAGAAGCCAGATAATATCATATTTATCTGTAAAATAATAATAACTATTATAAATTTCATATAATTATATAAATCATGTATAATTTATACAATTAAATCAATGAATTACACATGATTTATATTTATTATTTATAATACATAAATTATATAAATAAGTATAAATACTATAATTTATAAAATTATAAAATATATAAAATTGATATATTTGACTAAATGCTTCATATAGTGATTCAATCTAAAACAATTTTCTAAGAAAGTCCAAATGATTAGCCTTTTCTTGGGAATTTTCTGTCCAACACTTTTCCACAAAGGTGAATTTCTTTTTTTTTTTTTTTCTCACACATATGAGAGTGCATAGCAAATCAAGTAATCAAGAATTTTAATAAGAGACAAGTATACAAAAAGTCCCCAGAGATGTGGGTGCTGGAGCAAAATCAGGAGTGTACAGTGATACTGTGTTATTGACATGGAGCTGAAGAGGAAAGGGATGAGCAAGCTATGGAGGAGGAAGTCAATCTAGGTGACATTTGGTAGTTTCCTATTTTAACTAATTATTTTTGCAATGAAGCTGCTAAATTCTTTCTCTAGGTGCTGAAGAAATGCAACTGCTGTTAGCATCCTCTAAATTTGGCTCCCTAAAATAAAGCCCTTATTTTCCATACTAGTTAGCTCTCTGGTGGCAGCTCTCTCAGGGCAGCTAGGTGGCATAGTGGATACAGTACTGAACCTGGGATCAGGAAAATCTGAATTCAAATGTGACCTCAGATACTTATTAACTATGTGACTTTAGAAAAATCACTTAGCCTTGTTTGTTTTACTTCCTCATGTGTAAAATGAGTTAAAGAAGGAAGTGGCAAACCACTCCAATATCTTTGCCAAGAAAACCCCAAATTGGGTCACACAATGTCAAACATGACTGAAATGAATTAAGAACAATGGTGAATAATGTCACTAGTGTTTTTTTTTTTTTCTTTTTTTTTCTTTTGGCTTACATGTGATTATTCTACCTGATTGAGAATCATACCTAAGACATTACACTGAATAACACAATATCAGAATTAGTAAATATTGCTACTAAATTTTAAAATATTGTGGATCATCTGGTCCAAACTATTCATTTTCCAAATGAAGAAATGAATCCCAGAGAAGGGAATTGATAAATTCATAGTCCCATAGTTAAGGATAGGACGAGAGCCTAAGCCTTCTGATTCTGTGTTCCCTTGGAGTTCAGGATGCCACTGACTAAGCTGTTCAGGATCTTTGATTTACCTGTCTTTATATTATGGGTCAAGCATTTTATCTATATGATATAAATAGAAAAAGAAAAAATAGCAATAACAAAAAAGGATAATTTCCTAAGCCACAAGTCATCTATTATGTGGTTTCAAAGTTTCAGTCCCAAGCATATAAACATCTGAATTAAAAATGTATGAGATAACCCACTGAGATATATTTATATCTATACACACACACACATTATATGTATATGTATATGTATATGTATATCTATATATCTATATAATACATATATATATATTTTCTCCCTATAGGCTTATCACCTCATAGGTGCTTATTAAGGTTTGGGTGAATTTACCTGAGTTATTTGATAAACCTTACAGAATGTATCCCTGAAATACTTTACTGAGAATAATTGTCTGAATGTTTTTATTTTCATTTTTGAAGAACTTATTTTTTTTTTTGGAAGGGGTAAAAAGAGGGAAATCTAGCAAAAGTAGGATACCTCCAACTATATAGTTTAAATTTAAAAATTAAACTATAAAATTCATAATCCTGTTTTAAAAAATCCTTCTAGCTTTTTACTTTTATTACTTTTCTTTGCTTGTAGCTTAGTCTCAACCCTCACAAATTGGTCTCTGTTTCTCTTCTGCTTCTATTTCTCTCATAACTTCAGTGGACAGGTCTTGAATAGTCTAGAAACATGATTAAAAGTTTGTTCTTTTATGATTATCCTTCAGGGGTTCAATCCCACAACCAGATTTTCTAAGTATGACTCTTAATACTCTTCCTAGGGCTAGGTCCTCTTTATTTTGGGAAAATGGCAAACCACAAGTGTGGAGAGCACTCAAGTGAGGCAAGATGAATTATTTAAAACTATGAAAATAAAATACTTCCCTCAGAGAAAAACAAGATATTTGGCTTTCTAAAAAAATACTTAATATTATAATATGTTCTTGATGTATAAAAATTATCTCCTTCCAATAGGTAGACACAATAAATACCTTTTGTTTATTTTTGTCCCCCTCCTCTCTGTCCCTTTTCCTCCCCACTTCCTTTCTATCCCTCCCTCCCCCTTGCCTGTCTGTCTGTCTGTCTTTCTTTGTCTCTGTCTCTGTGTCTGTCTCTCAATCTGAACAGTGTCAGGTTTTGGATGGAATCCCTGTTAAGTTTTCCAAATATCTACAAATGTCAAATGTTTGAGAATACAATGCAGCTCATTGTAATATTCTTCAAGTTCAATGTAGACATTTTGTATGCAATCATTCTGGGTATTTTTATTATTAGAGAAAAAATGGACTTAGAATTTAAACTTCAACTTCAGTGCTATTATTTAAGATCGGTAAATTTGATATGCAACTTCTCATTTTGAAAAGTCTCTATCATTAAAGAGTAACCAATGAAATTACAATAAAAAATATGATTATACACACATCTCTCAATCAAATCCCTTTTAAGGATTCCTACTCAAAAGCTACCTTTGCATTTTCTGTCATATATAGATCAAGAAAATGTATTCTTAGGGACTATAAACAGAAAATCTAATCACATTGATCTTCCTAGTAAAACTTAAATTATTACTATTGAAATAAAAGATTAAATTTTCTATTGTTACCTTAAAAAGAAAAAAATGGAATTTTCTGTTAATTATAAATTAACAAGGACATGCCCCTTTATTTGTGATTATGAGAGTTTATTTAGTTTGTCATTTTACCAGTTTGTATAATCAGAAAATATATGAGAATAGTGAAGTTTTCATATGGAGATAAAAAGGTTGTCACTTACCAATGATTTTCAGAGCAAGATGAGGCACCTGTTCTATCTTGGGAAGACCTCAGGTGAGTGTAGTTAGGGATGTGGCTAAACAGTATATGTACACATATTTATATGTAAAAAGCAGACCTTTTCCTGTTGTGGCATATTCTGGTTGTACAAGGTTATGCAATTAATTTTAAGTCAACATGGCCTGGAAACGGAATTGGTTATGCCATTTCTTGAAATTGTATCAAATTACAGTACAAGTTGTCTGACACAGTCCCACTATTGTTTAAATGCTTCAAATAATACATAGTAATTGTTTTCATTTTTTAAAATAAATTAATTTTTGTCATAAATAAGTCTCACCCTTCCTATGACTTATTTCACCATTGCATCAGAACAGAATTTCTAAGAACTTTTCTATAATTACAAAATGAAATTTATATTTTTTTCAGTATTACAGAATCAAATCTTGTTATGTATGAAGAGCATCTATTGTTTCATCAGTGTGGAGAGCTCTGAGCAAATTCCAATCTCTATTAATGTAAATCATTTAGTATCTAAGTCCTAAGGAGTTTTTTTGTGAGCAGGTAGTGATTAAGTAAGTTATCCATAGTTATATAGCCAACTTATGTTAATTGGCTATCACATTAATATTAATTGGATATTATATTAATGTTGATTGGCTGTTATATTAATGTTCATGAGTTTTTATTCTAAGCTTGGCACATTATCAACTTAATGACATTGTCCTCTCTATAGAAACAGTAAATGTTTATGAAAAAAAATTATACTTTCTAGCTTTTGTGGGAAATATCCCAATATTCCTTTGTTGAGAATATCATATTAGTCTTATCCTTTGCACATAACAGTTCACATAGAAGTGAATAAATTTACTTAGCAAAATCACTCACTCATAGTCCCATTTATTTATAGCTAGATGGGACTGTTTAGTCTACCTCTCATATTTTACAGATAAATAAAATGAGTTGCAAGAAGTTAAACAATTTCCCAGAGTTATGCAGCTGGTATTTGTCTGAGATAGTAATCAAATCTAAGTTCTGCTGGTTACAAGTTTAGCTTTCTTCTATATAAAATTACCTTTAACAATTTGCTGATGCTAAGTATTGTGTCATATAGATACTACAAAGCTACTCTGGTAACACGCATTTAAATGCTTAATATGTGCCAGGAATGTAAGATACAACACACACACATACACATGCATGCATGTATATGTATACATATATGTATATTGCATATATAGGTATATGAATTATATATGTGTATAGGTCTATATCTATATATAGATATATACTTATATATCTATATATAAATATATGAAGTTTCAACCATAAATGAGGAAGAAAAACAATGAAATAATAGATGTTGAATGTTGTGACATAATAATGATCAGATTCAGCTCTAAAGAAGAAATGGTTAATCTATCTCTCTTCTTTTTTTGGAGAGATAAGGGTCTGTGGGTGTAGAACACTACATACAATATGGAATTCAGTTTATAATAAATAATATCTGAATTGAAACAAATTAATTTAATTAACATTTGATTTCTTCAGAGTCCCTCCTCTCATGCTTCAACTGCTTTGTTTATAAAATATGGTGTTTTTAACTAAATTATTTCTGAAGTCTCTCTCTACTAGCTCTGGAAACCATGATGTTATGATCTGATTCAGATTTAAGGATAATCAATGAAACTAAATTTTGAAGAAATTCCAAAAAAATGAAGAAATATAAGAACATCATAAAAATTGTAGTGGACTACCTCTTCATTAATGAATTTCCAGGTAGTTGTGATCACATTTGAATAGCTTATTACACTCTAGAGACTAATAAGCTTCTTTGACTCCTTTCATCTTCACAATTATCTTTCTAAATATGGTAAGTCATAACAAATACTTGGAAGTACATAATTTTGAAAATAGATTTATGATAAAATCAGCAATTACAGATTTAGATATTGAAGGGAACTTACAGGTCTCTGAGTCCAACCCCTTAATTTTACAGACATGGAAACTGAAACTCAGAATGGCAAAGTGATGTGGATGAGTTGACATAGTTAATAGGGATTGAGACAGGTTGGGGACTGAAAACCATGTTTTTCTTTTTTTTCCTTAATACTTTTTATTTGCAGAACATATGTATGGGTAATTCCTAAACATTACCCCTTACAAAGCTTTCTGTTACAAATTTTTCCGCCCTACTCCCCACCCCTCCCCTAGATAGCAGGATATCTACTACATGATAATTATGTTAGAATACTTAAATCGAATATATGTATAGTTATTGCCACACATCATTTTTTTGTTCAGGAGAAATCGTATCTATAAGAAAGAATAATGCGATAAAGGAAATACAATGCAAGCAAAGATCAATAGAGAACATGAAAATGTTATGTTGTGGTCCACATTTCACATCCCTCTCTCTGGGTGTATATGGCTTTCTTCACTGAACAATTGGAATTGGTTTGAAGCATTTCATTGTTGAAGAGAGTCATGTCCATTAGAACTGATCCTCATATAGTATTGTTGTTGCCGTGTACAACGATCTCCTGGTTCTGCTCATCTCACTCAGCATCAGTTCATGCAAGTCTCTCCAGGCCTCTCTGAAATTGTCCTGCTGGTCATTTATTACAGAGCAATAATATTCCATAACATTCATATACCATAATTTATTCAGCCACTCTCCAATTGATGGGCATCCACTCAGTTTCCAGTTTCTAGCCACCACAAAAAGAGCTGCCACAAACATTCTTGCACATGTGGGGCCCTTTCCTTTTATGATTTCTTTGGGATATAAGCCCAATAGAAATAGTGCTGGGTCAAAGGGTATGCACAGTTTGATAACTTTTTGAGCATAGCTCCAAATTGCTCTCCAGAATGGTTGGATCCGTTCACAGCTCCACCAACAATGCATCAGTGGCCCAGTCTTCCCACATCCCCTCCAACATTCATCGTTATCTTTTCCTGTCATTTTAGCCAATCTGGCAGGTGTGTAGTGGTATCTCAGAGTTGTCTTAATTTGCATTTCTCTGATCAATAGTGATTTGGAGCACCTTTTCATATGATTATAAATAGTTTTAATTTCATCATCTGAAAATTGTCTGTTCATATCCTTTGACCATTTATCAATTGGAGAATGGCTTGAATTTTTTTAAGTGTGAGACAGTTCTCTAAATATCTTAAAGATGAGACCTTTATCAGAACCCTTAAATGTAAAGATGATTTCCCAATTGTTTTTCTAACTCTAAATCTTGCGTTCTATCCACTGTAGTACAAATCCTGGACACTTACACATTAAGGCTTTAATTATATTCATGTACATATATGCCTTAGTCTTAATCATATAAATCTAATAAGAAATTGTGTTCAAAAGTTCACTTTAAGTCAGTTTTGGTGAGTCATTTTTCCATAGCACACTTTCCCATAGAAACATTATGCATGATTTTTGGGTATCCAAAATATCCAACATAAATCTATTTTCTACATAATGTTGCTGATGAAATATAATATAGACTAAAGAGGCAACATAGTGTAGTCAATAAAGAGCTGACTTTGAAGACAACAAAAATAAAATTCAAGTCTGACACTGGCTGTGTTAACATAGGTCAGTCAGTTTCCTCAACTGTAATATGAGGGGATTGAATTTAGAGCTTTTCAGCTCTAAAACTATGCCTCAGTTTTGAACCAACTTACCTAAGTCTAATATTTTATGTAGTATTCCACACTCACAGATACCCATTTCTTCAAGAGATAGTTTAAGGTTTTTCTTGTTTAGAGCCAAATCTGGTCATTATTATGCCACAATATTCCGCATTGATTATTTTTTTTTCTCCCTTATTGCATGAAGTTCCACAAAAAGCAGCAGTCCCTGCCTTTAAGGAGACTGTGTTCTAATATGGGAAGATAGCATCTAACATGAAACTAAAACAAAATGAACTAGGGACAAATTGAAAACAGGATGTTTGGAGATGTCCAGGAAGTGTGATGAACAATTAGCATTAAGGTTGGATTAAATCAAAGATTCTTAACATGGGGTCAACATATATCTTACAAATCTATATGAGAATTCTCAGTAGTCTTTGGCTAGATTTTAGGAAGTTTGTCAATATTAACTGGAAAGATATCATATCTATATCTTGATTTAGATACTAAATTCATAAAGACCAGTGATAATAGTTATGGATTTCTCTTTCTACAATGCCCAATACCACTCTATCACATGGGAAATCAGATATTTAATAACTAATTTAATTGATAGTGAATTAGTCTCAGTTTTTGGATTCTTGGTTTGCGCTGTGGTCTTCATTAAAAAAACAAGCAAGTTAACAAAATAAAACATTAAAAAATTAGCAAGGGATAGAGTTAGTGGATAGAGTATTGGACATGGAATCAGGAATACTCATCTTTATAAGTTCAAATCCAGCATCATATATTTATTAGTTATGTGACCCTGGATAAGTCTCTTAATTCTGTTTGCCTCAATTCCTCAACCATAGAATGAGATGAAGAAGGAAATGGAAAACCACTGCAGTATCTTTGCCAAGAAAAATCCCAAAATGGGCTCATAAAGAATTAGACATTAGAGAATATAAACAAGATACAAGAGTTAATAAAACTGAGGAAAACAATTTATATAAATTGGGAAAACATTTCTGAAGTTAATATTTTCTGATGAAGGTGGCTGGACTTGGATATAGATATAAATGTTTATCTCTTTTTTGTTTTATTTAGTTCTTTAGAACATGAACCCTAAACTAGGAGAACTAATATGGATTCAACAGAATCTACTTCTATATAATGTAGTGAAAAAACACAAATGAATAGGTTGTACTTGAAATTAGAAGACTTGGGTTTAAATTCTGCTTCTCATATATACCAGTTTGGCCAGATTCAGCCCCTTTTAGGATCTAGATACCTCTGTTTTCTTGGCCTTTTGTGTATATTTTGATATTTATAGGTAGACAGCATCTAAATTCCTCTATGTCCTTCTCTCTCCTATCTGTGTCTGTCTCTGTCTTTCTGTATATACGTATATATCTATATATAATTACATATACATGTGTATAATAATAGAAAATATATAGACATATAGTTATACATAGCCTCTCTCTGTTTCTGCCTCTCAATGAATCAATAAGTTAATAAATATTGTGCCCACTATATGCCAGGCACCTTGCTATTGGCTGGAGATATAAAAAGAGGTTTAAGACAGTCCTTGCCCTCAAGGAGTTTACAATCCTAATAGGGTGGTGGCAGGCAAACAAATATATCTGAATTAAACTATATAGAAAATACTTAAAAATTAATTGAGGGAAGGCATTAGAATTAAAAGAAATTGGGGAAGACTTCCTATAAAAAAAGGAAGTTTAGTGTCAACTTAAGGAAACCAGAGAGGTCAGTGGGAGGAGGGAAGGAAGAGGAGTGTTGCAGACATAGGGAACCAAATCATATTTATGCATATACATATACACATTAAGAAAGAAGAGATGTATTATGGTTTCAGTTGTGCAGATATAGTAAAAGTTTGTTATTCCTTTTAGGTTTTTTTTAAAGTTAATTATATCCATGTATATATATATATATGCATATATATATATATACGTACATGAAGAATTGTCTTCTAGTTCTAATCACACAAATCTAATAATTTATTTAGTTTGCTTTTGTTTTGTTTTGTTTTGATGACTTAGGCATTAAGATTTTGTCCTTGATAAGATGGCTCTGCCTAAGATATATCTCTTAAATTCTCTAATTCTCCATTTCTTTATATGTAAAATGAGGAAAAGAAAAACATCCATAAAATCATCTTCTAGATTTTTATATATTGCCCTCATCTCTCTCTGAAGATTAAATCCAACATCTCCAGGTTCCTTTTGGACATCCCCATCTAAACCAGTCCAAGAGTCGATGCTTTGATCATTAAGGTTGTATTGAGAAAAAAAAAAAAAGAGTTAGAGAGAGGGAGGCTGAGAAATAAACAAAACATTAAAGCAGCAACAATATCAACTCATTAATGCTATTAACAATGTCTAGTAATGAAAAATGTTCTTGTATTAAGTTTTTGACCATGTGGATGGAATGGAAGGCAAATGGAGAGAAAATGTGGAAGAAAAAAATGTGGAAATTGGAAAGTTGAGGATGTGGGAATTTGTGTAATGGAGAAGGTCCCTGTCCCACACATGTTGCTGTGTGTACCCATATTATTTTCTTATTGCTTAAATAGGCAGTTGGTGACCCATTTAATACTCATTAGCTATTGACCTGAGTGCTGCTTTACTGATCCGGATTTTTCTCTTTGCATCTTCTCTTAATCTCTCTTTTTAAAAACAGTTCCTTGAAGCTGAAATGTCTTTCCTATGGAATTACCCACTCTGTTCATTTCCAACTGTTTTAATTCTGTTCATTTAAAAAATGCAGATTAAATGCAAAACCCTCCATGGGACTTTCTCTAAATTCCCCAGGGAATCAAAAATAACTTTTCTTTCTGACCCTTCTCTAGAACTTCTTTTTCACTTCATGCCTTGGTCATATTTTTAAGTAGATATGTGGCACTGCTGCTAGAGTGCTGGACCTGAAGTTAGTCAAGTAAACAGGACATTTAAATTTTGCCTTAATTATGAGTTTGTGTGATGCTGGAAATTTATTTCATTTCTTAGTTCCTCAGTTTCTTCATCTATAAAATATACTTCTCTCACAGGATTAACCTGAGAAAAAATGAGATGATATGTTCTTTGAAAACCTTAAAGTTCTGTGTAAATGCTAGCATTTTTTAGTTTACTCTCTATTATTTGGATTTTTTACTTTCTCACCCCCCAAACTTCCCCCCCCCACAAACCACCACATTGTAAATTCTATAGGGCTAAGAAGCAAATCTTACTTAATCTTTGCTATAACAGAATGAGATGGAATAGTAAAGGATACTGTTTGTGCCCATAAACTTTGAAAGTTGAATCTGATGCAGAATCAGCCAAGCAGATGGGAGATTAAAGGTATGTCAAGCAACTTTTGGTACAAGCCTGTCAACTCTATTCAACCGAGAACATGTTGTGGACTTGCCCCTTGATCATCCTCTTCTTACCTCTAATATTGCTGTTTACTACTCCGAGATAGTCTCTTTTTTACTTGTTTGAGAATGATATGGCTTGCTTGTGGACTTGGAATGAAAAAAAGACTAAAGCTGAAAAGAATCTCAGAGATTATTTAGGACAAGTCCAGAGAGAGAAGTGTAGTTACTAAATGGCAAAGCTAAGATTCAAACTGTCACTTTTTGATTCCAAATCTCATTAGTAAAGACATATGGACTTATTCTTATTGGAAACAAGGCTGTAAAAACTGGCAATGGAGAATTCTAAAACACTGCACATTTAGATTTCTTCCCAGGTGGTGGAAAATTATCTAGAGTGCAGTTGATATCCTAAAAGAAAGTCTCTTGGAGAACTACTGTACTCTAGCTTTGACCTTGTTCTAGTCAACATTTTTATTGAGTGAAAATCATATAGTTTCCTTTCTTTCTTTTTTAAATGTGTTACCCTTATCAAAATACATTTATTAAAAGCCCCAAGTTCACAATGCCAGGCATTATAAGCAATTATATAAGTATGTAATAAAGTTACAGGAGTGAAGTTTCTGATCATACCACCACCAAATATATATATATATATATATATATATATAAATAAAATATGACTAATGTAACCACCAAGGGGAGCCCGTGAGTAATTTTTTGGGTATAGATAGCAATATTCTGTTGCTATAGTAGCATTTCTACTATTATTGAATATACATGGAAGTTCTTTTACTCCCCCCACTCCACCTCCAGGCTATGTTTTGAAGTGTTCATGAAAACAGGTTTCATAGGCTTAAAAAGTAGGAAAGAAGGAAAAAATAAAGGAAGGAGGAGAAAAGAAAAAGGAGGAAGGAGAAGAAAGGAAGGGAGGAAAACTAGAAGAAAAACAAGCCCTCATTAATTGCTTAGTATGTACTTTGTTTATTGTTCTTCATTTTTGAAGAGGACCTGTGACATCATGGGCTGATGTCTTTATTTGTACATGTGATTAGCCTCACTCTCTCTTCCGGAATCATCTAACTCCATTGGCAAGACAAAAGTCAGTTTGTTGGCAATGATCCAGAATGTACCGTATGACCTTGGAACCTTCAATGTCTGAACTGAATGTTCAGTTACTTCCCCAGCAGTTGGAACAAATTCTTCTGATGCCCCCATTCTGCTGGTGGAAGGTCCATTCTGTTCACTGGTGGGTCTGAGGCTTATTGGTTACCCTCAGCCTAGTTGAATCCATCTGCTGAGGTGTTGTTACTGAAGTGTGTCCTCTGTGTGTGGCACTGGAGTAAGCACTTTCCAAATGTTATCTCATTTGATCTTTACAGAAGCCATACAGGTAGATATAATTACTATCCCCCTTTTAAGGTACAAGAAATTGAGGCAGATATAGGTTAGGTGATAAGCTCAAGGTCTCAGAGATTTGTTAGTGTCTGAGGTGTTTTGAACTCATATCTGCCTGAATCTAGACCTGATGCCCTGTCCTTTGTCCTCCCTCCCTCCCTTTACTCAATGGCAGTGGATACATACAACACACCTTTTCCTGATATCATGATTTTTCTATCTGTAGCCTTTTATTAATTGCTGTTCTTTCAGTTAGAATTAGAACATATAACATCAGTCCTTTCTCTCTTTCTCTGTGTTGCTATCTTTATTCCAAGGCCAGTCTTTCTAAGAAAAATGTGTATTCCTCATTTCTTCTTATCTCACTAGTCCAACATTAGTAGGTGTCTGAGGTCAGATTTGTACTTATGAAGATAATCTTCCTGACTCTAGACCTGATGCTCAATTCACTGCTAGGTGCCTCTAAAAATTCTGTCTCTCTCTCAATAAATATATCCATTTATCTTTATATATATATATATATATATATATATATATATAGAGAGAGAGAGAGAGAGAGAGAGAGTGATATAGATAGATATATGTAGATGTATATTTATATTTATATAGAAGATAAAGATATGTATGTATATAGATATATATATAGAGAGATATTTCTTTATCCATTCATCCATCTATTCATCTATCTAACTATTCATGTATCTATGTATCTAAAGGGCTAGCAAAATGTGAGTAAAATTTGTATCATTTATACTCAATGATTTGGTAAGAGTTGTGAGAATATGGGAATAATACAGTATGGAGGACAATGACTTTCTCTTTGTCATTCATTCTTCCTACCTGCCCCCCTCCAATGTCTCCAACTTGGCTTCAAATCAGGGAATGTTTTGTGGGTATTAAGTAGGTGGTCACTCCAAAACAAAGATTTTTTTATCTAGCCCTCTTGGGATTAGTCACAAGTCATGAAACTTGGCAGAAAAATAGATGGTAATTGCATAGCATCTAAAAAGTTTGCATGTTTATTCAAAGCTTATAGGACTCAATACAAATTGAATTAGTTTTAAAACTAGATTGAGATCCCTGAGAGAACAAACTTCCTGATTCTGTCTGGTTTGAATAATTTATGGGAATGTACTTTTGATCTCTTTGCTTCTGTTATGGGGAAGTACCACAAAATCAGGAAATCTGGAGGGGAGTGGAAAAAAAAAAGACAGGGGGCAGGGGGTGAGGTGGGGGGGAAAAGGGGTGGATGGGGTTAAGATAGAGACAAAACAACAAAAAGAATTAATCACACATAACAAAAACTGTTTGGATCAACCTCCATTTGGATTTTGGGAAAAGATGCCCTGTATCTCAGTATCTTGGTTTTTGAATCATGTATTTCTATGATATTAGAGTCAGAAGTTGAATAAAATATATGTCCTTTTGGTTTTCTTTTGCAAAAGAAAAGATGAATATACTATTGAATGGAATTTCTCTCTATTCACTTGATTTTTGTTGTTGTTGTTATATTGAAGCTTTGTCAGTTTTTGTTCAATATTCTACTTTAGCTCCCAAATTCAAGGGAATCTCGATCAGATGACCTCTACAACCCCTTCTGATTCTTAGTCTATGATTTTTATGATTCAATAGAAGTATTTTCTATTACCTATAAATCAGAGACATTTTCTGATTTTTCTATTTTAATTGTTCATGTTATTGTGGTTCATTCATTTCAGTTGTGTCTAACTCTTTGGGACCACATCTGGGATTTTCTTGGTAAAAATACTGGAGTGGTTTGCCATGTCTTTCTCCAGCTTATTTAATAGATGAGGAATTGAAACAGAGCTAAGTGACTTGTATAGAGTCACATATCTAGTAGGTGTCTGAGGCCAGATTTAATATCAGGGAGTTGAGTCTTCCTTACTCCAGGCCAAGCACTCCATCCACTACATTACCTTGCTGCCCCCAATTATTAACATCACACATTTAATATTTGATTTGTGTATATTTTGTATTTATGACAGGCAACAAGGCTGAGATAGATAGAAAGCTGATTTAGGAACATCTACTTTCAAGTCCCATTTCTGAGACATTCTTTCTTTGGTAATCAAGTCACATCATATGCCAACGTTTTAGATCAAAGCTTCTTAAACCGTAGGTCATGATTCCATTTGAGTTAAGAGTTAATAATGAAGTGGGGATCATGAAAAATTTGGCAACAATAAAAAGTATCAAATATACTTCCAAGATTTAATTTTTATGTAAAAATAAGCAAGCATATCCATCTCATTAGTATGCAAATTTGCTTTTGTCTTTAATAAATGGCAAATGTACACCAAAGAACTGTTTTAAAATAAATTTCTTTATAATTTGTTATCAGTAAATGTTTGATTTGTATACTTATTTTACATACCTATATACCTTAGGATAGCATAAAAATTTATCTGGTGAAAAGTGGTAGCAAGAAGAAAAAGTTTAAGAAGCTCTGCTCTAAGCCTGGGGAAAACAAATTATTTGTCTGCAAATGAACAAATAATAAATATATAGGATATGTAAGTTAAGAAACAAAATCAAGAATATCACCTAGATACATATATAATAAAAGAGAAAAAAATCCACAAATTTTTAATGGTGAAATTCATGGTATAATAATGATGATGGTGATTATTGTCATATTACAAAAATATTCTACTTATTTTTGTAAAATAGTCTATTAATGAAAGCAAAATACTTTTTTTGGTAGGCTAAAATTTTGATTAATTAGGATTCAAAGTTTGTTTTCTCTATTTCTCTAATTTCTCTATTTGGGGCAGCAAGATAGCACAGTAGATAGAGTACCAGCACTGAAGTCAGGAGGACCTGAGTTCAAATTTGACTTCAGACACTTAATGCTTCTTAGCTGTGTGACCCTGGGCAAGTTACTTAACCCCAATTGCCTCAGGGGAAAAAATTGCAAATGCTCATCTGTTAATGCTAAGGCAGCTAGATGGTGCAAAGGACAGAGGGCAGGGCCTGATATCAGGAAGATTTATCTCCCTGAGTTCAAATTTGATCTCAGACACTTAGTAACTATGTGATCCTGGGCAAGTCTCTAAATCCTGCTTTCCTCAGTTTTCCAATATGTAAAAATGAGCTGAAGAAGGAAATTGCCAACTACTCTAGGTTCTCTGCCAAGAAAACCCCAAATAGGCTTATGAACAATCAGAAACAACTGAAAAACCAAAAAACAGTGCTGATTTCTAATGAGAATTTAAGTACTTCATTTTTGAAAATCTTTTCACATAGATACTGCCAAATAGTAGTGTCAATCTATAAACTGATTATATTAATTTGTGTGCATCCATGAAAGGCATTTATAGAATTTGATTCTCTACTTGATATTTGATCTTTTTGTATGCCATTACATGGAACTTAAATAATTTTCAATTGAAGTTTAAATGGGAATTTCTTAATTAAATGGGAATTAGCATAAAGTGGATTCTGAAATATGTCAGTTCCTTATGTGTTTGGGTCAAGTTCTGAAAAACGTTTCTGTAACTGTAGTTTGAGCTCTGAAAATATATTCATTGCAAATTTGTGCAGGAATGGACATATTGCTTTTTCTCATTCTGACTTTGATATCAAAAGAAGTGTTTAAATTACCTGTGATAAAAACAATGTTAGCTGACATTGAATTGATATTACCACAATGTAAGTCTTGCATTTAAGAATTGTTTTGACTTACAATTTTAGTTTTAATTCTTTAAGAAATATTACTTACAGTAAAAGCTAAGTTTAAAGTTAGTCAAAGTTCCATAATTTTGGCTGAAGGTACATTTCATTCAGAAAATTTTGATCTTAGTTTGTAGCTCAACAAATATAATAGAAAATTTTTCTTCCTCTTCTTTATTTTGATATGATATATACTGGCAATAAAAAAATAAATAAATGAAAGAAAATGTCTCATTAAGTTAATATGCACGCACTTGAAATGCTGCTGAGTTAAAAACCTCATCATAGTGATTTGTAGTTTGTTGAGCAACAGTGTGAAATGATGAGAGTACCACATGTGGTCTCTGTTGCAACTATTCCATTCTGCTTTTGTAGCATGAAAGTAATAATAGACAACTTGTAAATGAATGAACATGACAGTACTCCAAATAAACTTTATTTATGGACCCTGAAATTTGAATTTCCTATAGTTTTTGCATATCTCAAAATGTTCTTGTGTGTGTGTGTGTGTGTGTGTGTGTGTGTGTGTGTGTGTGTGTGTTTATTTAAATATGAAAAATATTCTTAGCTGTCAGCAGGTCACTTTTCCTGAAGAGTAATTCCCCACTTCTACTCAAGGTAAATCTCTTAGTCTATAGGTTGATAGTTGTTCAATCTTATCCAACTCTTTGTGGCTTTGTGGACCACAGCACACTAATATTATGCATGGGGTTTTTCTTGGGAATGATGCTGGAATGGCTTGCTATTTCCTAATCCAGTGGATTAAGGCAAACAGATCTTGATCAGGGTCACACAGCTAGGAAGTGTCTGAGGTTGGTTTTGAACTCAGGTCTTCTTGATCCCAGGTTTGGCACTCTATTCATTGAATCACTCCAACCAAGTAAAGACTGGCATAATAGGAAAATGAGAATAACTTGTTTCAAAAGCCATGAAGGTAAATGAAGCAAGCATTGTGGAGTGCTTACAACTTGGTTAGATTGAAGATGGCCATCACTAGTCATCTTGACTTTTGTCTTGCTACTTGACTTCAGTGTTTTTGGAAGAGAAAATGAGGCAGGTAATTGTGAAACTCTGCCTCACTTAAATCCAATTCATGAACAAGTCAAGACATTACCTTTGATATTATGGTTTTCTTTGAAATAAAGCCCAAATAACAAGTCAGATGAAGATGATCATGAGCTCAAAGGTGGGACTTCATTTACTCTCCCTAACTCTGGGCCAATACAATCCAATAAAGTGTTCTCATCAACTCACACGTTTTAACTAGGACTCCTGGTACTTGTGGCTAGGCCAGAAATAGATAAGAAATCATTGCTAGTTCTTCAGAGTCATCTTCAGACTGTTAGAAATATGCTACAAAGATAAAAAGGACTCAAGAGTGTGTGAAATAAGTTCCTTTATTTATGGTTCTTGCAAGAAATAGGTGAACCACCCAGGGGCTGATCCATGCTTATAGAAGAACCTTTTATGTCCTATTCTGAAGTACAAGGTCCTTGCTACATCACCTCAATTGGCCAGGGATGACAGACTTCTTGGCTCTCCCATTGCCATATTCCCCTTTCCTCATCATACGCCCATATTCAAAAATAGTGGAAAATTCCTCCTTTGTGGAGGAGAAATTAACATTAACTCATTAAGCATGTGTGCTCACTGTTTGCCCACTTCTTGTTTGGGGTGATTTTTTACCATTTTATCAACTCAGTGGCTCACTATCTTGTTTTGTACAACTAACTTGGTCAGCTGATGTGACCTTTGTCTAGGTCTTTATCCCTATATGGAAATATTATTCTATAGGTTTCTCACAGACCATAAAGCCTGAAGGAGAGTTCAGGCATACTTTCACCTATACCTTTAGTTCCCAATTCAACAGTTCTAAGAGAAGAAACAACAACAGGCTGCATTCTCTTGGCAGTATATGAGGAACAGTTAAAGTGGAATAAGTATCTAGAAGTCCTCAGGTTCTCCCCTTTTCCAGTATATGTGAGGCTAGGAATCCTAGGGTTGGGATTTGGTCAGCCACAAGAAAAGAGGAAAATTCCAGCTAGCATTTTCCATGCTACCATTGAGAAAGAGATCAGCATAGGAAATGGTGGCTCTATCCACATAGAGTATTATACTCTTTCCTGTGGATGCTCCATCCAAAGGAAGGTAAATTTTGATTGCTGAAATCTCACACTATAGCTTGGGGTCATGGGTTAGATTTCTTTCTTAAGGACCATACCTTAAAATTCAAACCACTCTGGTTCTTATAGAACAATAGGTCCCATGTACAGTCCCACCTGGTCTACATTTAGGCCCAGATAGGTTAAGAGTGAATGCAAATAGCAAATGTTTCTGTTTTGGCTAGAAACCCTGAGGGTCTCCCATCCTCTGCTTCTTTTCTTACTTAGGATGAATCTCTGATTGAGGATTGCTTCAGTCAAACTGAGACCTGTTAAAGATCTTAGCTTGAAAAGGCCAAGGTCTCCCACTGCACAGGGCCATCTCCAGTCACCCTAATATTGATTTTCCCAATGAACCCAGATGGTTCTAGAGGAGAAAGTGAGGTTAGTGATTTTATACGGCCCTCCTTTACTCAAATAAAACTCATTCACATATTGCACTAGGAGAACAAAGAGCAAACTACAGTAGCAACAATAATCTGTTGCCTAAGCCTTTCTCAAAATCCCAGCCAGGCTCCTCAGATCAATCTTCCCACTTCCTGAATACCTCCTAAACACATCCCTCTGTTTCCTAAAAGCTGCACATTCCTCCAAAAAGCATACCTAACTTCTGGGAGAAGATGAAGTCCTAGGAATTATACTTACAGAATGTGGCCTTCTGCCTATGTCCCCCAAGTGAAATTAATTGTGAGGCACCTGTCAATTACTGAATACATGTATTTCATTCCTTCATCTCACTATTATATATCCTTTAACAGGATTCCTATCCCTTTCTAGAGGAAGCTCCACTTTTAATTTCTTATCATCTTGGTTATATTTTTCCATTTCTCTTATTCTAATTGCTTATGGTACCCAACACTTTTTGAAAATCAAAAGAAATTACTTCTCTACTCACCTGCAGGCTGGATGGGATATAGCTTCTGTTCCCTTCTGTTTCTTTTGGCTTTTTAACCACTTCACATGACTTTATTGCGTTATCCCTATGCCAAAATATATTGTTTCATTTTTAGTGAACTATGAGATTTAGCCTGCATGTTAAGTAACTTCCTCCTCCTCTTCTCTTGATCCTTTAAGATTATATCTACAGATTCTTACATTCTGTTTGTCCCTTGATGGTTTCTTTTTGTTCTTTCATGTAGCTTTCAATAAAATGTATTATTATAACAATAAAACTCTAGAAATCCAAGATAATTTGGTCATTGTTTAGCCTCTCCTTAA
>JAJPUD010000579.1:268927-292596 GCA_023553655.1 Myrmecobius fasciatus
TTGGTTTTTTTTTTTTTTTTTTTTTTTTTTGCTGAGGCAATTGGAGTTAAGTGACTTGCCCAGGGTCACACAGCTAGGGAGTGTTAAATGTCTGAGACCAGATTTGAACTCAGGTACTCCTGACTTCAAGGCTGGTGCTCTATCCACTGTGCCACCTAGCTGCCCCAGGATAGGTGTCTTTTAATGAGAATTGAAATGCTGTTAGATCTGAGTTCAACTCTGACCTAAGACACTTACCAGCTAACTATGTAACTGTGGGCAAGTCATTTAACAATGTTTGCCTCAGTTTCCTCACCTGTAAAATGAGCTGGAGAAAACATGGCAAACCACTCCAATATTTTTGTCAAAAAAATCCAAAATGATGTCACAAAGAGTTGGACATGATTGAACAATACAAAAATCTTTTTGATTTGCTTTTTCTTGTTTTTGCTGAAAACATATTGAAGGCAATTATGATTTTGTAAACTTGGAAATATAAGAATGGTCAGCCAATAGAGTTTTGGGAACTAGAATCAATGCTAATTTTCATTGCCAGGAAACCCCATAGCAAGGTCCTGAGAAATGACCTTTTAGACTCATGTTAGTATTGATATCTTTTGAATATCTGAGGATCCCAGTTTTACCTGAGACAATAAGTTATACAGAGCTGTGTTGCTATTGAAAATAAACCTAATGGATAGATGTCACTTAGAAATCATGTGAAGTTTGAACCCACTCTTCATTTGGTGGGAGAGAGAGTTTATATAAGTGCACTGTCTGACACTTTATTGAATAGGTATCTTTTTTTTTTTTTTTTTTTTTTTGCTTTTTGCTGAGGCAATTGGGGTTAAGTGATTTGCCCTTACATTCTTGTTTGTGATTTACATTCTTGCTATATCTGTGATTCAGATATCCCTTTTGAAAATAAACTGATATTGTTGGATAAATATCAGATATTGTCAGCTAACAGTGGAAGTAGTATGCACTAGAATTTGACCTTGAACCATAAATTTTCCAATTCTTCAAAGTCTAATCCTTTCCAATCCTTAGAAATCTAAAGATTAGATATAGTTGACTTCATTCTGGGACAGTGAATTCAGAGTAGTTACTAGAAAAGTGAAGGGCATTAATGGACAAAAGCATTCCTTGAAGAAGAATTATCAATTAAAAGGACAAGGCTAGCAAGGAAAACTAAGATAAGTCTGTTTTTTAAGTCACAATAGGGGGAAACAAGAGCTAGGGATACTGAGTCAAAGAAAACTATAACAAAAAGTAGAAGGCAGAATAATTAAACTCTATTTTTGTTTTCTTTGCCAAAGAGAATGATCTTTGAATTATAAAGGACTAGTTAGAAGCCATTTTAATTAGCATTTGAAACCCTTAGTGAAATGGTAAGAGAAATCAGCTGATCATTTTAAATCAATAGATTAACAAATGTCATCCCAGGATAAAGTACCTGGTTATGACAGAGAACATTTTGGAAAATGACAGAATTGGAAGAGAGAAAGGAAACTTCATTCTCTTTTATCATTTTTTTTTTCCTGAGGAAGAAAGTATGTACATAATAGAACAGTTACAAATGATTTCAGTTCTTTGGAAAGTTATATAAGGTATTATTCAAGGGTTCTTTAGTGAATATATCTAGACAAAGAAGTGATCACAAAGAATCAAATTAGCTTCCCCTAAACAGGTCATGCTAAGATAATTTCATTGTCTTTTTATTTTTTGATAGAATTATTAGACCTACAAATCAAGGGGATTTTATACTTATTTATCTAGATTTCAATAAAGTTTGACAAGTTATCTCATAAAACTCTTGAGAATGAGATGGAGAGATGTGAAACATAAACAATAATGAAGAACACTGGATTTAGCATTGGTGGAGTGATTGAACCTAGTAAGTAATTCCCAATGCTCCAAAGTCAGCTTTGAATGATATTTGTAATAAATAACTTCAGATATTGTGCTTGGTTCTATATTTTATCAGTGCCACCAATAACTTCCTAGAGAACAGATTTGGAATGTGATTAAGTACCTTTCTCATATTTTTTGCCAGAGAGGCTCATTGCAGGAGCAATGATGACATTTTCATTTTAACATCTGGGGAGGGCCACGATCGCTTCCCACCTCTTGGTAAAATGATGTGATGTGATGGGATGGGGATAGGTTTTTTTTTTTTTTTTCTGCTTAGAATATAGAAGTCTCTGTCAGAGTTCATGATCACATGAAACTGAGAAACAAATAAAGAATAACCTCAAGGATGATATGTCTTGGATCTATTCAGAGAAATGGTTTGCAGAAAAGAAGAAAACCTTTAACATCTTAGTTAGATGCCTCACACATACATTATGTTGACTTTATTAAAGACCTAAAAAAACTCTGTGTCTCAGATTCATGCCTTCTTAGAGCTCTTGGGAAAAGTTTTATACCAGCAAAGTAAGTGCAATCAGATAATTAGATGTCTGATACAATTGCTAGTAGAAGATTCACTGATAGTGAGATGTCATACACTTTATAAATTGGACTTATGACTTTAAAATTGGTTAGTATTGATAAATTAGGATAATAGTACACATACTAAAAATTGATAATATGTTTATAGTGTTTTAAAGTTTACAACAATCCATATTGTATAGTGATGTGGGGGGGGAGAGACACACACACACACAAGGAAGTGATACATATTCTTATACATATGGATTCTTGGTAAATTTTATAAAGAAAAATGAAGTGTACACTTTAAGCAAAAACAGTATATAACAGTGATGAGTATAACTGTTAAAAAAAAAAGTGGGTCAGAATGACTACCTCTGTAAAGTAAGCAACGAGGAGGGGAACACATTCTTTATTGGCACATAAGAAATAAGAGATCTTGGTGGCCATGAAACTTTACAGTGTTAATTCTTATAATCTAACCCATATGCAACTTGCAATTTTTCCTAGGACATCAAAACTACCAGATTTGCTGTCTCCTTGCAAGAGACAAAAACTCTACTAATTGTACAAGAACTGACAAAGAAAGATGACACATCTTTTGGGGATGGTAACTTGTGGGATTAAAAATAACACAAACTAATGACCTAGAAGTATCCCAGGGATACTGGTATGAGAGATAATTTTTCTCTTAATTCTATCTTAAATTAATTCAGAGGGAAATCTAAATTCCTGAGCTCAATTCAAGAGTATAGCAATGAGGCTTTAGGCAGATGCAGACTCAATTATAAAATCAAAAATTTGGTACATTGCAGAATCAATTTAACAGAAATATATATATATATATGTATATATATATATATACTTAAGGTAATATTAATTTTGTTCTTTATAATATGTAGTATTTTGTATCTAGTCATATCCATATATCTTAAGTTCATATATATAGCTTTAGAACAACTATATGAAATAGGGGCTACTTTGTCTTTTATTTTAGAGATAAAGAAATTGAGGCTTAAAATTTTTCATGTTACTTTGGTGGTCACATAGTCAATACGTGTTTGAAGTATTTGAAGTCAAGTTTTGCTAATTTCAAATGTCTTTGATTTCAAGTGTGGACAAATATTAAACCACTGAAATATTTTGACAGTAGCAATGCTGTACAGATAATCATTTAGCATGCATTACCATTAGGGAAGGTCAATTCATTATGGATTATCACAATGAATTAAATTCAGTCCTATATAATATACATGGAGAAGTTGGTAATAACTCAAGGCTTATTGATATTCAACTATAAAAATCCTCCATGATGACTTTCTGACATATGGGGCAGAAGAAATACCCAGATAAGATGCAAATGAGTTTATACTTGTCTAAAATATCAGAAGATATCAAATAAAGCATGGGAACTACATTTAGTGTAGCTTATCTGGAAAGTTTAAGCTTCAGTGGGTGTACATGGATTTCTTGTCTTTGAAAAGGAATAACATAAGTAAAATCTTACTTGTAACAGACAATTTCCCTTAGAATAGATATTCCTACTAAAAAACCACTTTGTATTTTACAATGGACAAGGAACTAGGAAAGTATTTTAATCATTTTATGGCATCTTTTCCATTATTTATTCTGATCAAGTCAAAGATTTTTTGGAATAGATTACTTAAGGATGTACTTAACTATATAGGAATCAGCCAATATTGTATTATACTCAAGGAGACCCTAAACCAAATTGTTTCAATTTCATATGACTAAACATAAGACACAGCAGAGTTTAATGTCCAATAAGATCTGGGGTCAAGTCCTGCCTCTCACACATTTTAGTTGTGCTACCCTGGGCAAATCCAGTAACCCTCTGAATGTTTTAGGCAATTCTTTATGACTATAAAAAAGAACTATTTCCTAATTGATAAATGATCAAAATATATGAACACCATTTAGATAAAATAGATAGTGCCCAAAGGGCTATAAAACTGTGCATACTCTTTGACCCAGCAGTGTCTCTTTGGGGATTATATCCCAAAGAGATCATAAAAGGGGGAAAAGGACCCATATATGCAAATATATTGGTGGCAGCTCTTTTTGTGGTGGTAGGGAACTGAAAATTGAGTGGATGCCCATCACTGGGGAATGGCTGAATAAGTTATGGGAAATTAATGTAATGGAACATTATTGTTCCATATAAAATGATGAACAGGCTAACTTCAGAAAAGCCTGGAAAGACTTACATGAACTGATTCTAAATGAAGTGAGTGGAACCAAGAGAACACTGTACACAGTAACAATAAGATTATGTGATAATCAACTGTGATAGATGAGACTTTTTTCAATAATGTGGTAATTCAAGGCAATTCCATTAGACTTGACATGGAAAATGCCATCCACATTCAGAGAGAGAACTATGGAAACTGAATATGGATCAAAGTACAGCATTTTCACCTTTGTTGTTGTTGTTGTTGTTGCTGTTGTGGTTTATTTTTTGCTTGTTTTTTTTTTCTTTCTCGGAATTTTCCCCTTTTGATCTGATTTTCTTGCACAATATGACAAATAAGGAAATATGTGCAAAATATTGCATGTATTTACTCCATATCAGATTGCTTGTTATGTTGGAGGGAGAAGAAATAAGGGAGGGAGGGAGAAAAATATGGAAAACAAAGTTTAACAAAAATGAATGTTGAAAACATTGTTACATGTACTTGGAAAAATAAAATGTAAAATATAAATCTAAAAAAAAGAAAAATGCTCTAAGCCTCTATTGATAAAAGAAATGAAATTAAAATAATTCTGAAGTACTACACATACTTATTTGATTGACTAATGCTTATTATCAGAGGTCCTAATAAATAATAAATTAATGAAACACACGTAAAACCCGAATTTTCATATGGTCACAGACACTAATGAACTTGATGTGGGAGTTTATCCAGCTGTTCCTTCCCTACCTTGCAGTTAAAAGTAACCATCTTCAATGAAGTCACTAAGGAATGAAGAGAAAAGCAAAATAACAAATGTTGAGGGGGAAGTGGGAAAAAAGAGATGTTAATTCATGTTGGTAGAGTTGTGAACTGATTCAATTACTCTGTGGAGCAATTTGAAACTGTCCAAAGAATTTAAAACTACACATAAATATTCTTTGATCTAGCAATATCACTACAAGATCTATATCCCAAAAGAGATTTTTTAAAAAGGAAAAGGACCCATATATGCAAAAATATGTATGTCAATTCTTTTCTAGGGGCAAAGAATTGGAAATTAAGGGAATGACTTTCAATTGAGGAATGACTAACTAAATTGTGGAATATCATTATGATAAAGTACTATTGTGCTATGAGAAATGATGAGCAGTATGCTTTCAGAATAACCTGGGAAGACTTCCATTAGCCAATGCAAAGTAGAATCTATTGTGTACAAAATAACATCAAAATTGTAAGGTGATGAGTTGTAAATGACTTAGCCATTCTCAGCAATACAATGATTCAAGACAACTCTGAAGGACTTACAATGACTTTGTCATAATATAATATTATTTACTGAGTCACAGTCATAAGACATAGAATTTCAATATTCTGCATATTAATGAGAGGGGTGATTTTTTCCCCTATTATATTAAGGATTAAGGCTTTTGCTCTCTATTTCCTTATTCAGGAATAAACCCTCAAAATCCAGTCAGTCTCTGAAGAAAATTGGTGATAGATGAGATTGCCCAAACCCTCCAGGAATATGTTTCTGATCTTGGATGGTACCCTAACCAACTAGAAAACCTTACTTGTGTTTAAAGTGATTTACAGTATTTGATCTAAGTGTGTTCTTTCCTTTCCAAAATAAACTCATGTCATTGTACCCTCCATTAGCATTTAGGTCACTCAACTCAAGAAGGAGAAAACCAACTAGAGTGATTTGAGTAGAGTTGAATTCTTTTGTCCTAATTGCTGGAGGTGGTTGAGTCTTATGATCAAGTCATGTTCTTAGAAGGAGATGCTGAAGACTCCTCCCCTCCAACCCAAATATTCACCAATCAGGGTTGATTTTCACCTCTCAGGGGCACCTTCTTTCCCAAAATTATTTAAGCATTCATGGTTTTATCTTTGACTACCAAAAGAGTACACTATCAATTTATTGATTGTCAGCTAACCTATTTAGAAAATTGATTATTAATTACTTAGAAACTCCATTTCTTTGGCTTTTCATTCAATTCATTGGAATCAGATGAAATAGATTGGGTCCAGATAAAGTGTCTCTGCTTATGTTCTGTAAAACCCACAAGAAAGTGCAATATTGATCATTGAAATATCAGTCAATTTTTGAGGCTTCTATTTCCTCTCCTCTTTCTACTCAACCTTTTGCAATCTAAATCCTGACCTCATTATTCTACTGAAATAATATTCTCCATAATTACACATTAACTCAATTGTCAAAGCAAAGGATTTTTTTTTCCAGTCGACCACATTGTTGCATTTGATACTGTTGACCTCCTGGATACTTTTCCTCCCTTTGGGTATTTATTACACTACTTCTTCTGGTTCTTCTCCTAAATTTGTCCTCAACTATTTATTTATTCATCATCTATATCATGCTCACTAACTGTAGGGTACCTAAGAGGCTTCATCCTGGACTTTCTTTTCTTTTCTCTATTTCCTCTTGGTGCAATAATCTGCTTCCAAGAGTTTAATTATCATATGCGACTAATATACTTCTATATTTTTGGCCCCATGTTTTTCCCGATCTCCAGCTCGTTCTTCCCAATAGTCTGTTGGGTATTTCAAATGTGTTGTTTCAAACTTTTTTCAAACTCAATGTGTTCAAAATAGACTTCATTGAATTCCTTCTCAATTCTTCCCTGCTTTCCAAACTTCCCTTTTTTCTGTTGAAGGCATCACCATTTTTCCCATCCTTCCAGTTTTGAAAGTTTGGTATGTCCTCTCTTTCCCATACCCCATATGTCTAATTAGTTGACAAAACTTGCCATTTCTACTTTTCATTCTTTCTAATATGTCCCTTTTGCACTCCCTAACTCTATCTCAGATCCTTATCTCTCAAGTGTACTATTACAAAAAGCTCTTGTCTTCTATCCTCAAATATTTCTTTACTCTAATATCTCACACAAATGTCAAAAGGACTTTCTTTCTTTTTTTTTTTTTTTTTGCTGAGGCAATTGGGGTTAAGTGACTTGCCCAGAGTCACACAGCTAGGGAATATTAAGTGTCTGAGACCAGATTTGAACTCAGGTCCTCCTGACTTCAGGGCTGATGCTCTATTCACTGTGCCACCTATCTGCTTCCAGGACTTTCTTTAAATACAAATCTGACTATGTTATTCCCCTACTCAATGAACTCCAGTGATTACCTATATAGCTTAAAAGATTAAAAAATATAACCTTGTTTTATTTTTAAAGTTCTTCACAATTTTCTCAAAACATCTTTCTAGCATTATTCTGTGTGTGTGTGTGTGTGTGTGTGTGTGTGTGTGTGTGTGTATTTCTCTTTTTCTCTCTCTGTTTTGGTTTTTGTATCATCAAAGCTAGGCATAGTGTAACTATTTAGTAAGTGCTTGTTTTGAAACCCTCTCCTCACTTTATGCTTAAATTTACAACAATTCAGAGATTGTGTTGTCAATATTGGAAATATTCCAATGTTTTCTGACCTCTAGTTCAACTTTATACAAAGTCATTGTTAATGTCCCAGAAAGATAGAAATCCTCATAAACACATCTTAAAATGTGTAGCTGTTTGTCTCCTACTGGTTCATCTTGTATTCTTCTCAAAGGGTAACTTTTGGGCCAGGTCTCTGTCCTTTTTCCAGATGTCAGTTTCAACTATATTGGCATTCCACTTGGAATTATTTAGCATTTATTCCTGTAGACACTAATTCCTTGGCATTTAGTTTGTAACCTATCAATTTTGTTATTCCCTCAAAAGGCAATAAATCACAATTTGGTTCTTTCCTAAGACTCTTTGTCAAATATCATTTCAAGTTTAGTCAGTTCTCCAGGGCCAAGGACTTTTGTCATCATCTGGGATTTTGCTTCTACTGGTACTGACCTCTCCTTCTCCATTTTATAATCTTTTTAGTTTGTTTGAAAACCTCATTAAAATTAAAGATCATCAATTTCTGACTATGAACCCCACCTTATGAACTTTGAAGCAAACTGAATCTTTCCATGCATTAGCTAGGAGTGATATGTCATAGTTTAGGCTGAGCTTTCATCATTTCATGTCTTAGATTTCTTATTAGACTTTACAGAATATTAAATTCTATTGCAATAGCAAGCCATTCTCTTCCAGATAATATAATTATAAAAGCCCGTTTTTTCTTTTTTAAGACTCTCTTCCAAGTTACACAAAATTAAAAGTGATCCATAGTCAATGTAATCCTAGACAAAGACAATGCATTTACAACTTGAGCTTCCAACCTCATGAATAGAATGAATTATAATAACAGATTTGTGGTTCAGAACAAGAAGATTATGCTTCTGTCTATTTTAGATCATGGTCTTTAGGCAGGTAAACAAGATTAGCTTTCTTGTCAACATCAATTTCTCTACTTGGAGCCCTGATCTCATGCCCTCTCTTCTCATCCAGGGGCTTGCCCTGTATTGTTTTAGTTCTCATTTTCATTCTCAATCTCTTCCCTTTTGTTAGCTCTGTTTTTTTGCTGTCAATACATATTCTCAGGTCTGTCCTACCCTTAAAAAATTATGAACACACATATAGTCTTCTCTTTCCCCAAGAATTTCTAAAAGAAAAGAAAATTGAATTCTTACTGCCTTTATGTCCTTGTTATCTCACTTCTCTGAATTAGGCTATCAACTCTTCCAACTGATTAAAATTGCTCCTTTCAAGTTTTCAAGGTTATCAATATCCTCTTGACTGTAGAATACAATGTTCTTATCTCAGTGTTTATTTTCCTATTGTTCTTGTTCCAGTCATATCCAACTCTTCATGATTTCATTTAGGGTTTTCTTGCCAAAGATATTGGAGTGGTTTGACATTTCCTTCTCTAAACCATTCCATTCTTACTACATATTCTCTTCATCCTTTCTTCTGACTTTTCTTTGTGTTTCTTTACAATCTATAAGGAACTCACCATACTTCCCCTAAACATGCCTCTCTTCCTAATGTCCTTATTTACCATCCTTACCATGGCCCAACTTTACACTCAGTCATTTTCCTTTTTCCTTATCCCCTATATATAATCTTGATATTTGAGAATGTGGGTAGTTTTATTTTTGTTTTTCCAACCACAGTGCTTGGTCCATATAAGATGTTTAATAAAGGATCATTAATTTTTCATTGCTCTCCTCTTTACTCATAAAGTTTCCATATAAATTTCAGATGTTTATTCCTTCTCTCTTGGTCTGCTATAGTATCCTCAGAGATGTTCCCCTGTTTATAATCTCTTTTCTTGGTAGTCTGTCATTCATATAGCTGCCAAAATACTTTTCCAAAACCACAGGTTTGTACATATTACTCCAGTGGTCAAAATTCTGTAGTAAATACCCATTTTGTCTATTCAAATACCTCAGTTTGCTATTTAAGACCCTTTGTAATCTGACTCAAATTTACCTGTTAAGAGTGATTTCAAATTTATTTCCTTTGATAAAATGGTTTACTAGTGGTTCTGAGTGATAATGTCCAATATAATCAGAGTTTGTCCTAAAGATCTTTGTATTACTCTTAGTAAACAACAAAGAATCATGGAAACAAAGAGAGTAAGTTCTGAAAAGGACCATAGATATCCTATTATGAGTGTAATCCTAGCCTTACTGACAATAACCATTTCATAGTAATTAAGTTTCAGAAAATTTAAATGACTGGCTCAATGTCAGTACACTATTGATATTAAAGAGATACTGATTATGCTGAAGCAAGAAAACTTCTATGTGCCATAAAGTTCATATATATATATATATATATACACATATATATATATATATATACATACACACACATATATGTGTGTATATATTCATATACACACACACATATATATATATTTCAAATATATATATGTGTGTGTGTGTGTGTGTGTGTGTGTGTGTGTGTATATATATGAACTGTCTTGGGCAGAGCCAAGATGGTGAACTAAAGGCAGGGTCTCCTCCCAAATTATCTTCTCTGAATAACTTTAAAATAACATGACCAAACTCAAAATGAATTCTGGAATGGCACATATATAAAAATAAAAACAAAAACAATAGCAACAACAACAACAACAACAAAAAGGACATGATAAAAAAATTTTCCAGCCCAAGACAACTTAGAAGATCAGCTGAAAAATCTCTCATATTGTTGTGAAAGTAGGGGTGCATGTTTTAATGCAAGCTATCCCAAGCCACACCTAGACAAGACAGCAGTAGGCTTTTGGAGAGACTCAATCATCAGTAACAACTTCCAAAGCTCACAGCCCACAGATGATAAAAGTGTTGGACAACTGCCAAAAAGGAGATTAAAGGGGATTATATTAGACAGACTCTATTGCTTCGCTATATGCCATTCCAGGTGGCAGTCCTAGGATGAGGAAAAGCACTAGAACACTAGAGCATGCAGCTAAAAAGAAGGCAGGATTCTAGTCACAGTTCCAGAACAGAAAAAGAACAGCTGTCATCACTCACAGACTAGAATATTGACAGGAAATCAGTGACCACACTCCTCTTTATTTTTTTTGAAATCAATTTTTTTATTAATGATAGCTTTTTATTTTCAAAATAAATGCAAAGATAATTTTCAACACTAACTCTTGCTAAACCTTGTGTTCCATTTTTTTCTCTTTCTTCTCCAATCCCTTCCTCTAGACAGCAAGTAATCCAATATAAGTTAAACTTGTGTAATTCATCTACATATATATATATATATACATACTTATATATATATATTTCCACATTGATCATGCTGCACAAGATAAATCAGATCAAAAAGAAAAAAAAATGAGAAAAAAAGCAAGCAAAAAAACAACAGAAAAGGTAAAAATACTATGTTGTGATCCACATTCAGTCCCATGGTCCTCTTTCTGGATACAGATAGCTCTCTCCATTACAAGTCCATTGGAATTGGCCTGAATCACCTCATTGCTGAAAAAAGCCAAGTGTATCAGAGTTGATCATTATATAATCTTCTTGTTGTGTACAATGTTCTCCCGGTTCTATTCATTTCATTTAGCAACAGTTTATGTAAGTTTCTCCAGGACTTTCTGAAACCATCTGCTGATCATTTCTTATAGAACAATAATATTCCATAACATACATATACCAGAACTTATTCAACCATTCCCCACTTGATGAAGATTCATTCAATTTCCAATTCCTTTCCACTACAAAAAGGGCTGCTATAAACATTTTTGCACATGCAAGTCTTTTCCCCTTCTCTATGATCAATTTGGGATACCTGATTAAGGTATCTGCGCTATATCTGTGTCATAAAAGGAATTTGGTAGGATTTCTTCTTTCCCTATTTTCCCAAATAGTTTGCATAGTATTAGAGTTGATTGTTCTTTAAATGTTAGGTAGACTGCACTTGTAAATCCATCTGGCCCTGGAGATTTTTTCTTAGGGAGTTCATTAACAGCTTGTTCAATTTCTTTTTCTGAAATGGGAATATTTAAGTAATTTATTTCCTCTTCTGTTAATTGACGCAATCTATATTTTTGTAAATATTCATCCTTTTCACTTAGATTATCACATTTATTGGCATACAGTTGGGCAAAATAGCTCCTAATTATTGCTTATATGTCCTCTTTATTTATGGTAAGTTCACCCTTTTCATTTTTAAGACTGGTAATTTGATTTTCTTCTTTCCTTTTTCTAATCAAATTAACTAATGATTTTTCTATTTTTTTGTTTTATAAAACCATATCTTAGTCTGTTAATTAAATCCATATATTTCTTACTTTCAATTTTATTAATGTCCCCTTTTATTTTTGGAATTTCAATTTTGGTATTTAATTGGGGGTTTTTAATTTATTCTTTTCCTAACTTTTTTTAGTTGTATGCCAAATTCATTGATCTTCTCTTTCTCTATTTTATTCAAGTAAGCATCTGGAATTATAAAATTTCCCCTAAGAACTGCGTTGGCTACATCTCATAAGTTTTGGCATGTTGTCTTATTACTTCCATTTTCTTGGATGAAATTGGTTACTTCTACGATTTGTTGCTTCACCCACTTATTCTTTAGGCTTAGATTATTTAGTTTCTGATTAATTTTTGGTTTATTTTTCCCTGGCCTTTTATTACATGTAATATTTATTGCATTCTGATGTGAAAAAAAATGCATTTACTATTTCTGCCTTTCTGCATTTGAGGTTTTTTATGACCTAAAACATGGTGAAATTTTGTGTAGATTCCATGTGCCACTGAGAAAAAAAGTATATTCCTTTCTGTTCTCATTCAATTTTCTCCAAAGATCTATCATAACTAACTTTTTAAAAATTCTATTTACTTCCTTATTCTGCGTTAGACATGTTTCTTGTAAAAACATATTTTAGGATTCTGCCTTTTAATCCAGTCTGCTATCCACTTCCATTTTATGGGAGAGTTCATCTCATTCACATTCACAGTTAAAATTACTAATGATATTTCCCACCATCATATTTTTCCCAACTTGTACTTTTCTCTTTCATTTCCCTTTTTCCCTTCTCATCTGTGTTTTGCTTCTGCCTACCACTTCCTTCAATCTGCCCTACCCTTTTCACACCCTCCTTCTTTGTTATTCCTTTCCCCTCCTTCTTTTCTTCTTTCTGTTAGTCTCCCTCTTTCCTTTCCCCTTTCCTCCTACTTCCCTATAGGGTGAGACAAATTTTTATGTCAATCTAAATGTGTATGATACTCCCTCTTTGAGCCAAATCTGATGAGATTAAGAGTCAAACAATGATCATCCCCATACCTTCTTTTTCTCAACTGCAGTAGGTCTTTTGTGCCTTTTCATGTAGTGTGATTACTTCATTTTACCTCCCCGTTCTCCTCTTCCATTGTAGTCCCTTTTGTACCCAGTTTCTTTTTTATATCATCATATTAAAGTCATAATATACCCACAGCTTCTAAGTATAACCTTAAAGACACAGTTCTCAAGAGTTATACATACTATCTTCCCATGTAGAGATGGAAACATTTTGATCCTTAAGAAACATGTGTTGTTTTTTTTTTTCCTTCCCTTTTTACCATCTTATGCTTCTCTTAGTTGTATATTTGGAGGTCAAATTTTTGTTTAGCTCTGGTCTTTTCATCTAAAAAATTGAAAACCCCATATTTCATTGAATGGCCATATCTTTCCCTGAAAAATGTTGCTTAGTTTTGTTGAGTAGTTGATTCTTGGCTGCAGTTAAAGCTCCTTTGCCCTCTGGAATATCATATTCTAAGTCATTTGATCCTTTAAAATGGAAGCTGCTAGGTTCTGGGTAATCCTGATTGTGACCTGTGTTTTATATTTAACTTGTTTCTTTCTGGTTGCTTGCAATATTTTCCCCTTGATCTGATAATTCTGAAATGTAGCTACAGTATTTCTTGGAGTTTTCATTTTCAGGTCTCTTTAAGGAGGTGATCAATTCTTCCAATGGCTATTTTACCTTCTAATTTCAGGATATTGGGGCAGTTTTCCTTGATGATTTCTTGAAAAATATTGTCTAGACTCTTTTTTTTATTTTTTATTTATTTATTTTTTTATCATGGATTCCAGGTAGACCAATAATTATTAGATTGTCTCTCCTGGATCTATTTTCCACATCAGTTGTTTTTCCTATGAGGTATTTTATATTTTCTTCTATTTTTTTCCCACTTTTTGGGCTTTGTTTGAGTGAGTCTTGATGCATCATTGAGTCATTCACTTCCTTTATTGAATTTTAATTTTTTGTAAATGATTTTTTTCAGTTAGAATTTTTATCTCCTTTTTCATTTGGTCAATTGAACTTTTAATGAGTTACTTTGTTCACTGGATTTTTTCCCCCCATTTCAAAAGTTCTATTTTTTAGGGAGTTATTCTCTTTCTCCATTTCACCAAATCTATTTTGAGGAGTTGTTTTCTTCAGATAATTTCTGTCTTTTCCTTTCCAAACTCTCCTGAAAAACTCTCATTTCCTTTCCCATTGTTTTTCAATTTTTAGTATCCTTTTTGAATTCTTGCAAGGGAGCTTTTTTTGAGTTAGAGACCAATTCACAGCACTCCTTGGAGGTTCAAATGGAGAAATTTTACCTTTAATGTTCTCAGGTTTGAGATCTGTTCTTCCCTATTCCATAATAGCTATTAATGATCAGAGCTTTTTTTGCTTTTTAAATCAATTTTAAAGGTTGAGGGTGCTTTTAGGGCAGAAGGAAGATTTTCCTAAGCTTCCTCTACAGGAGTCAGGGGCTTCACACTGGCCTGGCAATAGGACTGCTGTCTTCCTTATTGTACTGAGTGAATATGGGCAAGTCCAGCTTTTTATGCTGGTGTTCAGGGGCTCACCATTTGCCTTCTGTTTTTGCATTGAAAGTCTCATAGCTAGTTTACTGATTCACTGGCTTCTGAACCAGAACAGAGTAGTCAATACTGCTTTGCTTTGGCTAAGAGCCTCCCATTAGATTCCCTTGGCACTTGGAGGCCTTTCTAACCTGGGTCTCCATGTTCTGTGCCAGCACTGGACTGCACCCCCCCCAACCCCATCACAGTCTGATCGAGACAAATTTTTCTTGAAGTCCTTCCAACATATCTTCTACAGGACATTTGTTATGCTCCAAATATTTGTGGGTTCTGCCACCCCAAATTCGTTAAGAGGCTTGATCTGATATTATTTCTGCCAGGATGAACTCACACAAAGACACCTGTCTACTATCTGCCATCTTGGCTCCACACTCCACACCACTCTTTAGATCATACAATGTTGAAAGAACTGAAACCTTACAGATTCCTATATTTAGCTTTGTATACTGTAGCATAAAACATCCAACATTTGGGACAATGTCTTCTCCATCCTAGGAACAGAATGCAACTTTAATACAAAGTTAAAAATCAAGAATTAGTTTGGAAAAATGAACAAATAATAAGAGAACCTGGTCATAGAAAGCTACCATGATGACAGAGAAGATCAAAATTTAAACTCAGGAGAAGAAAAATGTGATTTGAACTTAGCTCAAACAGGAATTAGAACACTAGACATGATTGAATGATACCTAAAAATTAATAGAATAAAGTGGGTATAATTTGATTTTATTATGATAATATGAAAAAGAAATTAGAGATAGAAAATGGATCACACTGGAAGAAGAGGAAAAAGGAGGTAAAATAAAGGAAATTACATCACATGAAGAGGCAAAGAAAACCTATTATAATTGAGAGAAAGAAGGGAGGAGGATGAGCATTGTGTGAATCTTACTGTCATCAGAGTTGGCTCTAAGAGAGAATAACAGACATATCTGGTATCACCAAAACAAAAACAAAAACAACAACAACAAAAAAAAAAAACCCAAAAACCAAAACTTGTCTTATCTTATAGGGAAATAGGAGGGAAAGGGGAAAAAGAAAGGAAAAGATTAATAGAAGGGAAAACAGAACAATTAGGGGAAAGGTATTGAAAAAGGGGGGATATAAAGAGGAAGGACTGTTTAAGGGAGGTGGTCATCAAAAACAAAATACTGGGGAGGAGGGAAGGGGGATAAGAAAGAGAAAAGCATAACCTAGGAAGATAGCAAGAGATATAGAATTAGTTATTTTAACTGTGAATGTGAATGGCATGAACTCTCCCATAAAGCAGAATTGGATAGCAGACTAGATTAAAAGCCAGAATCCAACAATATGTTGTTTACAAGAAACACATTTAAAGCATAATGATACATACAGAATTAAGGTAAAGGGTTGGAGCAGAATCTATTAAGCAGGGGTAGCAATTTTGATTTCAGATCAAGTAAAAGCAAAGATAGATCTAATTAAAAGAAACAAGGAAGGAAACTATATCTTACTAAATTATATATATATATATATATGTATATATATACATATACGTATATACATATATATACGTATATGTATATATAAATAATGAAGCAATATCAATACTAAACATATATGCACCAAGTGGTATAGCAGGAAATTCCTAGAAGAAAAGTTCAGAGAGATGCAAGAAGAAATAGACAGCAAAACTACAATAGTGGGGGATCTCAACCTCACTCTCTCAGAACTAGATAAATAGAACCACAAAATAAATAAGAAAGAAATTAAGGAGGTAAACAAAATGTTAGAAAAGTTAGGTATGATAGATCTTTGGAGGAGATTAAATGGAAAAAGAAAAGTGTTTACTTTTTTTCTGATCAGTTCATGAAATTTATACAAAAATTGACCATTTGTTAGGACATAAAAACCTCAAAATCAAATGCAGAAGTAGTAAATGCATTTTTTTCAGATCATGATGCAATAAAAATCACATGCAATATAAGGCCAGGAGAAAATAGACCAAAAAGCAACTGGAAACAAAATAATCTCCTCCTAAAGAATGAATGGGTGAGGCAACTAGGTGGTGCAGTAGATAGAGCACCAGCCCTGAAGTCAGGAGGACCTGAATTCAAATCTTAACATCCCCTGGTTGTGTGAGCCTGGGCAAATCACTTAAGCTCAATTGCCTCAGTAAAAAGAAAAAAAAAATTAATGGGTGAAACAGCAAATACAGACATAATTACTAATTTCATCCAAGAGAATGACAATAATGATACCAAAATTCGTGAGATGAAGCCAAAGCGGTAATAAGGGAAAATTTTATATCTCTAGATACTTACTTGCATAAAATAGAGAAAAAGAAAATCAAGGAATTGGGCTTGAAACTAAAAAAAAAAAAAAAAAAAAACAAAAAAACCTAGAAAAAAATAAATTAACCCCCCCAATCAAATACCAAACTTGAAATCCTAAAAATAAAAGGAGAGATTGAAAGTAAAAACAAAACAAACAAACAAACAAAAACTATTGAATTAATAAATAAAACTAAAAGTTGGTTTTATGAAAAAAACAACAAAATAGAAAACCCTCTACTTAATTTGATTAGAAAAAGCAAAGAGGAAAATCAAATTATTAGTCTCAAAAATGAAAAGGGAGAACTTTCCATCAATGAAGAGGAAATCAGAGCAATAATTAGGAGTTACTTTGCCCAACTTATGCCAATAAATTTGATAACCTAAGCGAAATGGAGGAATACCTAAAAAAATATAGATTGCCCAGATTAACAGAAGAGGAAATGAATTACTTAAATAGTCCCATTTTAGAAAAAGAAATAGAACAAGTAATTAATCAACTCCTTAAGAAAAAATCCCCAGGACCAGATGGATTTACATGTGAATTCTACTAAACATTTAAAGAACAATTAACTCCAATACTATATAAACTATTTGGAAAAATAGGGAATAAAGGACTCCTACCAAATTCCTTTTATGATACAGACATGGTACTGATATCTAAACCAGTTAGGACGAAAACAGAGAAAGAAAATTATAGACCAATCTTCCTAATAAATATTGATGCAAAAATCTTAAGTAAAATATTAGCAAAGAGATTACAGGAAATCATCCCCAAGATAATACACCATGACTAAATAGGATTTATACCAGGAAGGCAGGGCTGGTTCAATATTAGGAAAACTATTAGCATAACTGAGTATATCAATAACCAAATTAACAAAAAACATATGATTATCTCAATAGATGCAGAAAAAACATTTGATAAAATCCAACATCCATTCTTATTAAAAACACTAGAGAATATAGGAATAAATGGATTTTTCCTTAAAATAATCAGTAGCATCAATTTAAAACCATCAGCTAGTATCACATGTAATGGTAATAAACTGGAACCATTCCAATAAGATCAGGGATGAAACAAGGTTGCCCATTATCACCATTACTATTCAATATTGTATTAGAAATGCTAGCTTTGGCAATAAGAGAAGAAAAAGAGATTAAAGGAATTAGAGTGGGTCATGAGGAAACAAAATTATCATTTTTTGCAGATGATATGATGGTATACTTAGAGAATTAACTAAAAAACTATTAGAAATAATCCACAACTTTAGCAAAATTGCATGATACAAAAATAAATTCACATAAATCATCAGCATTTTTATACATCACTAATAAACTCCAACAGCAAGAGATACAAAGAGAAATTCCATTTAAAATAACTGTCAAAATATTTTAACATAATTAACATGTATTAGACTTCTTGCCGTCTAGGGGAGGGGATGGAGGTAGGAGGGAAAAAATTTGTAACAGAAAGCTTTGCAAGGGTCAGTGTTGAAAAATTACCTATGCATATGTTTTGCAAATAAAAAGCTTTAAAATAAAATAAAATAAAATAACTGTCAATAGTATGAAACATTTGGGAATCTATCTGTCAAGGGAAAATCAGGAACTATACGATCAAAACTACAAAACATTTTCCACACAAATAAAGTCAGATCTAAACAAATGAAAAACATCAAGGTCTCTTAGATAGGTCGAGAGAATATAATGAAGATGACAATACTACCTAAATGAATCTATTTATTTAGTAGTATACAAATCAAACTCCCAAGAAATTATTTTCCTGACCTAGAAAAATAACAACAAAATTCATCTGGAAGAACAAAAGGTCAAGAATTTCAAGGAAATTAATGAAAAACAAAAAAAAAGCAAATGAAAAGTAGCCTAGCTGTACCAGATCTAAAACTATATTATAAAGAAGCAGAAATCAAAACCATTCAGTACTGACTATGAAACAGAGTAGTTGATCAGTGGAATATGTTAGATTCACAGGACAAAATAGTCAATGACTATAGTAATCTAGTGTTTGACAAACCCAAAGACTCCAGCTTTTGGGATAAGAATTCACTATTTGACAAAAACTGCTAGGAAAATTGGAAACTAGTATGGAAGAAACTAGGCATTGACCCACACCTAATATTGTATATCAAGATAAGGTCAAAATGGATTCATGATCTAGACATAAAGAATGATATTATAAATAAATGATAAATGTATTATAGTTTCCCTCTCAGATCTGTGGAGGAGGAAAGAATTTGTGACCAAAGAAGAACTAGAGATCATTATTAATCACAATATAGAAAATTTTGATTATAATATAGTTATAATTTTAACATGTATTAGACTACCTGCTATCTAGGGGAGGAGGTGTGGGGGAAGGAGGAAAAAATTTGGAACCGAAAGTTTTGCAAAGGTCAATGTAGAAAAAATACTCCTATGTTCTGTAAATAAAAAGATTTAATAAATAAAAAAAAGAAAAGAAATAAAGTTAAGGAGAGAGCAAGAGGTGTATACTGGGACAAGAGGAAAAGGAGAGAGAATTGGGTAAATTATCTAACATAAAAGAGTCATGAAAGAACTTTTAGGAGAATGTGGGCATCACTTGAACTTTTTTTTTAATTGAAGCTTTTATTTTTAAAACATATGCATGGATAGTTTTTTCTGTTTTTTATATTTTTTAGCTTTTTTATTTTATTTTATTATTAAAGCTTTTTATTTGCAAAACATAGGCATGGGTAATTTTTCAACAATGACCCTTGCAAAACTATCTGTTACAAATTTTTCCTTCCTTCCCCCCACTCCTTCCCCTAGATGGCAGGAAGTCTAATACATGTTAATTATGTTAAAATACTTGAAAAATCGAATATGTGTATACATATTTATATAGTTATCTTGATGGACAAGAAAAATCATATCTAAAAAAACAAAACAACAACAACAAAAAAAACCTGACAATGAAAACATAATGCAAGCAAACATCAATAGAGAGATAGAGAGCGTGAAAATGCTATGTTGTGGTCCACACTCAGATCCCACAGGCCTCTCCCTCTCCCTGGGTTTATACCACTGAACAACTGGAACTGGTTTGAAACATCTCATTGTTGAAGAGAACCATGTCCATCAGAATTGATCATCATATAGTCTTGTTTTTGCCGTGTATAATGATCTCCTGGTTCTGCTCATTTCACTCAGCATCAGTTCATGCAAGTCTCTCCAGGCCACTCTGAAATCATTCTGCTGGTCATTTCTCACAGAATAATAATATTCCATGACATTCATATAACAGTTTATTCAGCCATTCTCTAATTGATGGGCATCCATCCAGTTTCCAGTTTCTAGCCACTACAAAAAGGGCTGCCACAAATATTCTTGCACATGTGGGTCCCTTTCCTTCCTTTAAGATGTCTTTGGGATATAGACCCAATAGAAACACTGCTGGGTCAAAGGGTATGCACAGTATGGATAATTTTTCAACATTGACCCTGGCAAAACCAAATTTTCCCCTTCTTTCCCTTGCTTCTTCCCCAGATGGCCTCTCTAATATTATCTTGTTGATTGTTTCTTATAAAACAATAATATTCCATAGCATTCATATACCATAACTTATTCAGCTATTCTCCAACTGAAGGGCATCAACTCAGTTTCCAATTTTTTCCCACTACAGAAAGGGCTGCTGCAAACATTTCTGCACATGAATCACTTGAACTTAATATGAATTGACTCAAAGATGGAATAATATACATCTCAATTGAGTATAGAAATCTATCAGATCCAAAAGTGACATAAGAGGGGAAGGATACTTTTTAGTAGGGATAGCATGAAAGGACAAAGAGATAAGGATAAATCAGGGGAGGGGGTGGGGATAAGATAGATAGAAATATAAAGTTTTCATCATAAACTGTATGTGTAAGAAATATAGTAAATTTCTCTGATAAAAACCTCATTTCTCAAGTATATAGAGAACTGAGTCAAATTTATAGCATACGTCATTCCTGAATTGAAATATCATTTAAGAAATGAATACACAGCTTTTACATAAAGAAATCAAAGCTATATTCATGGGGGAAAATGCTTCAAATCACTATTGATTAATTAATTGATTAGAGAAATAACCACTGAAAGAATTCACCAATCACCTCCTGATTGACCCCAAATGAAAACTCCAAAGAATATCATAGTTAAATTGTAAAATTATCAAATCAAGGAAAAAATATTGGAAGCAGCCAGAAACAATTCAAATATTGAAGAGACACAGTCAGGATTACTGAAGACCTAGCAATTTCCACCTTAAAGGATCAAAGATCCTATAATCTGATATTTTGAAAGGCAAAGGAACATGGATTGCAGCCAAGAATCAACTATCCAGATAAATTGAGCATTATCTTTCAGGGAAGAAGATGGAAATTCAATGATACAGGAGAGTATCATTTATTTCTGATGAAAAGAGCAGAGCTGAATAAAAAATTTGATCTCCAAACACAGAACTTAAGAGAAGCATAAAAAGGCAAAAAGGCAAGAACTCTTGAAAATTTTATCTCTGTTATGAGTATATTTAGAAAGTGCAGGTATATATGAATTTTATTGTGATAATACAAAAAAGAAACTAGAGGTGGAAAGGGGATTGTACTGGAAAAAGAGGAAAATTGAGGTAAAATGAGGGAAATTATATCACATGAAGAGGCAAAGAAGATATATTATAATTAAGGGAAAGAAGAGGGGGTGAACATTGTGTGAATCTTACTCTCATCAGATTTGGCTCAAAGAGAGAACATTAGACATATTTGGCTTCATAAAGAAACTGGTCTCAGTGTATAAGGAAGTGGGAGGGGAAAGGAGAAAGGAAAGGGGGAGGCTGGAAGTAGTAAAGGAAAGGTATAAGAAAGGGCAAGAGGATATAAAGGGGGAGGGCTCCTTGAGAGATATGATGGTCAGAAGAAAAATACTGGGGAAGAGGGAAAAGAGGAAAGGAATGAGAAAAGCATAACAGGATAAATAAGATGGAGGGAAATATAAAATTAGTCATTTTAACTGTTAAGGTAAATGGGATGAACTCTCCCATAAAACAGAAGTCAATAGCAGACTAGATTAAAAAACAGAATCCTAAAATATGTTGTTTATAAGAAACACATTTAAAGCAGAGTGATACATACAGAGTAAAGATAAAGGGCTGGAACAGAATCTATTATGCTTCAGGTAAAGTAAAAAAAAAAGCAGGGGTAGAGATCCTGATCTCAGATCAAGCAAAAGCAAAAATAGATCTAATTAAAAGAGATAAGGAAGGAAACTATATCTTGCTAAAGAGTACCATAGATAATGAAGCAATATCAATACTAAACACATATGCACCAAGTAATATAACATCCAAATATGGATCATAGGTAATAAAGGGCCAAGGAAAAATAGATCAAAATTTAATTGGAAAATAAATAATGTGATCCTAAAGAATGAGTGGGTGAAACAACAAATTATAGACATAATCAATAATTTCATCCAAGAGAATGACAACAATGAGTCAACATACCAAAATTTATGGGATGCAGCCAAAGCAGTTTTTAGGGGAAGTTTTATATCTCTAGATGCTCATTTGCATAAACTAGAGAAAGAGAAGAAAAGGAAAATGCTAAATGTTGGAGCTGATGTGGGAAAAGAGATACTAATGCATTGTTGATGGAGTTATGAATTGATCCAACCATTCTGGAGAACAATTTGGAACTATATCTAAAGAACTATGAAACCATGCCTACCCTTTGCTTCAGCAATAACACTACTAATTCTATATATCAGAGATATTTTTAAAAATGAAAATTACTAGGGAAGAATTCTGGGAAGATGGCAGAGTATATTGGTAACTTTCAAACTCTCCCAAATAACCCCACAAGTAGAACAGATTTGTGCCTCAGGGTGAACAAACACTGGTGAAAAACCAAAAAGACTTGGTGCAGAACAGGGATCCTCCTGATATAGCCTGACAAGATTTGAAGAAAGACCCTAGACTGGAATTAAAGTGTAAACAATTCCAGACTAGCTCCACAAAATCAAGTAGGGATCCCATGGGCTACCTGGTTGTGGTTTGAATCTCAGCAGGAACTGCAGAGACTTTCATTCCCAGACTGTCCAGTCGGGGTTTGAGTTCAGGAAGACATAATGAACCTCTGCTGACTGGGATTGTCAGACCCAGCTGTGTTGCTGAGATGGGGCCCTGGGCTAGAGGGAATCAGCACCTGCTGAGTGCAGAAGCAGCAGGACAGGGACAATGCTGGCTGAGGGTGGAGCTCTTGGTTTGGGATTCCTGTCAGAATGGAAAGCTGAAAGGGAAGCTTGAGGCACCATTCCCCCATCCCAGGATTAAAGGTGCTAACACTAATACCTTTTATCTTTTAAAAAATGAACCAGAAAATAAGAAAGAACCTCACCATTGAAACATTTTTGGGGAACAAGGAAGACTGGGACTCATTTTCTTTTTTTTTTTTTTTTAAATTTTTATTTTATTTGCATAACATATGTGTGGGTAATTCTTC
>JAJPUD010000579.1:298660-320222 GCA_023553655.1 Myrmecobius fasciatus
CTTTTTAACTTAATATAGTCAAAGTTATCTATCTGGTTTTCAATTAAAAGTTCCAGTTCTTCTTTGGACATAAATTTATTCCATCTCCACAGGTCTGAGAGGTAAAATATATTATGTTCCTCTAACTTGTTTACAAAATCACTCTTTATATCCAGATCATGAACCCATTTAGATCTTATCTTGGTATGTGGTGTTAGATGTGGGTCAAGCCCTAATTTCTTCCACACTAGTTTCCAGTTTTCCCAGCAGTTTTTGTCAAATAGTGAATACTTATCCCAAAAGCTGGGGTCTTTGGGTTTATCAAAAACCAAATTGCTATGGTTATTGCCTAGTTTGTCTTGTGATTCTATCCTATTCCACTGATCGACTACTCTATTTCTTAGCCAGTACCAAATGGTTTTGATGACCGCTGCTTTATAATATAGTTTTAGATCTGGTACAGCAAGTCCACCATCTTCAGCCTTTTTTTTCATTAATCCCCTTGAAATTCTAGACCTTTTGTTTTTCCAAATGAACTTTGCTACTATTTTTTCTAGATCTGTAAGATAATTTCTTGGGAGTTTGATTGGTATGGCACTAAATAAGTAAATTAGTTTGGGTAGTATTGTCATTTTTATTATATTCGCTCGTCCTACCCATGAGCATTTTAAGTTTTTCCAATTGACTAGGTCTGATTTGATTTGTGTGGAAAGTGTTTTGTAATTTAGTTCATATAGTTCCTGACTATCCCTTGGCAGATAAATTCCCAAATATTTTATACTATCAACAGTTATTTTGAATGGAATTTCTTTTTGTATCTCTTGCTGCTGAACTTTATTGGTAATATATAAAAATGCTGATGATTTATGTGGATTTATTTTGTATCCTGCCACTTTGCTAAAGGTGTGAATTGTTTCTAGTAGTTTTTTAGTTGAGTCTCTAGGATTCTCTAAGTATACCATCATGTCATCTGCAAAGAGTGATAATTTGGTTTCTTCACTACCTACTCTGATTCCTTTTATCTCTTTTTCTTCTCTGGGACTCATTTTCAAAGGAGGACACTTGCATTAAAAAAAAAAAAAAGAGCTTCTACCCCAAAGACATGAAATGGCTTTCTGCCCAGTGAGAATTTATAGAATTTTAAAAAGAATTCAAAAATCAAATGAGAGATATTGAAGGAAAACTAAAGAAAAAAAAATAAAACCATCCAAGAAAAGCAAGATTCTGAAAAAAAAGTTACCTAATTAGAAAAGGAGTTACAGAGTCTCAAAGATGAAAATAGCTTTTTGAAAATTAGAATCAGGCAAGGGGAAGCCAGTAAAGCTAGGAGAGACTAAGAAATAACAAAACAGAATATAAAGAATGAGAAAATAGAATAGAATGTGAAATATCTCATAAGAAAAACAACAGATCTGGAGAACAGATCAAGAAGAGAAAATATAAAAATAGTTGGACTGCTAGAAAGTTGTGACCAAAAAGAGAACCTTGGCACAATAATACAGAAAATAGTTCTAGAAAATTGTCCTAGAGTGATAGAACATGAGAGTAAAATAGAAATAGAAAAAACCCACTTATCACCACCTCAAAGAGATCCTTTTTTGGGAAACACAAAGAAATATCATTGCCAAATTTTGAAACCCCAGATCAAAGAGAAAATTTTGCAAGAAACAATGAAAAAACAATTCAAATAAAATCAAAATTACCCATATGTACACAAAAATTATGTTAACTGATGCAAAGTGAAGTGATCAGAATCAGAAGAACATTATACACAGTAATCACAATATTTTAAAATGATTGACAATAACAACTATTCTCTACAATTTTCTAAAAGCATTCAGAAGGACTTAGCATGAAAAAAATACTATCCACCTCCAGAGAAAGAACTGATGAAGTCTGAATGCATATCAAAGCATACTATTTTTTAAACTTTCTTTTCTTGTTTCTCTTTGTTTTGTATCACATTACTAATATGAAAATATGCTGTCCCTTAGTATACATATATGACATATATCAAATTTCTTACTATCTCAGGAAAGGGAGAAGGAAGACAGGGAAGGAAAGAATTTGGAACTCAAAATAAAACAAATACATATTTATATGTAACTGATAAAAATGTTAAAAACAAACAAAAAACCCTGCCCTATTCTAGAATTAGGGGAAGTGGTTGAACAGTTACTCATGAAAAATAATGTGCAATTTTGGTGGGCTGAAGCCTCATGAGTATATTTTTGTCTGATTGGAGGCTATACTTATGATTTCATTTGTCTAAGAATTCCTTAGAGAAATTTTTTAGGGAAAAATCCCTCTCTCAGTGGAGGATAGTATCTTGCCTGCAAGAGTACCAAAAAGTTAAGTAATCTCCCTAATATGTCTATAATCTACTCAATGGGTACATGTTCCAGGATATGTCAGAATCAATTCATGAAGTCAAATTTCCCGACCTTAGGACCTGTTACCTTCCCTATACCATGCCTCAGGATGGCAATCAAAAGAGTTAATGTCATTTGAAGATTCTGATCTGAGTGTTTTCTTTCTTTCTTTCTTTTTTTTTTTTTTTCATTTGGACTTGTTTCTCTATCTGTATAGGGAGTGCCTAGTGAGGAAATACTTTCTACTGATGAGAAGATAAGCAACTTGTAAAACTTCTGTAATCTTACAGAGTTGCCCTAGACAATTTGCTTAGTGTCATATAACTGTTAAATGGAAGAAGAAACACTTGAACCTAGATTGTCCTTAACCAAAGACCAAGTCTCTCTGCTTTGGTACCTACCACTTAAATGAATCGGAGTCCAGAACAAGGAAGCAGACCATTATATTTTCTATAATCATACTACATCAGGGATATGGCACTATATTTTGGTAAATATAATGAAAAATTGGAGCTTGTTTATCTGGTTGGTGAAAGAATTTGAAATTGTACCATTCAATAACTGCTTGAAAGTACTGAGGACATTTAACATGGAGAAGAGAAGACTTGGAAGAGGGTAATGCTATCTTTTCTTAAGTATTTGAATGGTCTGTCACCTAGAAGATGAATTTGTTTTGATTGACCCCAGAGGGAAGATCTGGCCAATAGAGAAAATTTACAGAGAGAATAATTTCAACTTGGTATAAAGAAAAGTATTATTTTAAAAATAAATTTGTTTACAACTTAAATAAAATAGGAAAGAAACAGATATAGGGGGGAAAAAAAGTGTTGTCATATACCCAGCAGAACATGAGAGGATTCAAAATATCCACTTCAAGAAAGCAGATATAATAATAGAACACATCGTATTTAGAATTGTCCACTTTTCCCCCCTTTCCTTGCAGGTTTTCTTTTGTTCTCTTCTGTGCAGTTTTTACTTTGTTCTTTTTTCTCCTTCCCTGCCCCTAAATTCCCCCTTGCAGGCTGCAATGAAGGAGGGAGATATTTATGCATACACACACATACATATATGCACATATATGTATATGCAACACAAACAAATTCATATACATAGATACCTATAATTATACACATATATACACATATACATTCATATACTTATAGAAGTAAGGTTGCTTACTCAGCTTGTTTGTCCTTCTTTCTCTGAAGTTAGATAATAACATCCTTTTTATATCCAAGTCTTTCCATATTTTTCTAAATCTAGCCATTACACATTTCTTATGCCACAGCAATCTTATAACTTTACAGCATCTAGTTGTTTTTAATAGTCTAAAAATAATATTGACATGGCTGACATAATGTAGTTTTTTGTTTTCCCCCTTTGATTAACTCTATTTTAACTTTAACTTTGATTTAGATCAATGATTACTATCCCTGATTTAAAAAAAAAATTCTTCTCCCATTATTATAGTTTATCTCTTATTTCCTTCCTATCTCTCCTGATTCTTCTACTTTACTTCTACCCGCTAGTTTGCCTTGCTATTACTTAATTTCTCCTCCCTCATAAACTCCAATTCTCCCCTTCACCATTTCCCTTTATGGCAATCATATTGCTCTATACATCTTAACTTCTTCCAGTTTATCTACACAATCTTCCAAATCCCGTTTTATTCTATTTTCCCCGTCTCCCAACTTTTATGTTTTTATAAATTTTTAAAAGTTTTCTACTTTTTTAGTTATATATATGCTTTGTTCCTTCTTTAACCCATTCCCAATGTGAGTAGGATCTCAGCTCTCCTCCCCAAACTAATTCCTCTGAATCAGTTCTTGCTTTCATACCTCATTCATGTAATATAATTACTGTTTTTATTTTTTTTACTCAGTTTTGCTTTTTATAATCTCATATTCAGCTCTTCCCCAATCTTTTCTCTGAGCAACTCAATTATTAATGACAATCATAGAATATGTTTTACATATCCATGTATAAAATATAAGCAGTTTGTCCCTACTGAATCCCTTGAAATTAGTTTTTGATGGTTGCCTTATATTTCTCATTGTGTCTTATAGATCAAATTTTTAATTTCATTTTTTTTTGCCATAAAATCTTGAAAGTCTGGCAATTTCTGTTTCACAATTATGGCTAATTTTGCTAGATTTTGCTATTTTCAGACACAACCCTAGTTATTTTTCCTTTGATAAATTATAGTATTCCAAGACTTGGAATCCTTTATTGTACCTATTGATTGGTCTTGTGTAATTTTGATTCTGACCGAAGCATTTTTTTTTTTTGCTTGTAAAATTTTCTCTTTGATTTGGAGGTTTTGAAAATTTAGCAATAATGTTCTTGTAGATTTTCCTCATAGGAGCTCTTTCTGATAGTGATTGATATATTTTTCTTTATTTCTACTTTTTCCTCCTATTCTAACACTTCAAGATGATTTTCTTGAATTATTTCTTGTATTACTGTATCAAGATTCTTGTTTAATCATAACTTTAAGGTAGTCTAATTATTCTCATGTTTTCTCTTCTTGATCTGTCCTTCAGATCTGTTGTTTTTCTTTTAACATGTCTCACATTTTCTTCTATTTTTTCATTTTCTATATTTTGTTTTATTATTTATTGGTCTTATAATATCACTGGCTTTGTCTTGTCCAATTCTAATTTGCAGAATTATTTTCTTTCTTAAGACTTTGGATCTCTTTTTCTAGTTGGTTGACTTTCTCTTCATGATTTTATTTTTCTTAGATTGTTTTTATTTTTTTTTCCTCAATATTTTTCACTTGATTCATAGAGATTTTGTTTGTATGTATGTTCTTCCATGAATTTTTTTTGGACAGGTGAACATTTGACATCACTTTTTGGATTAGTAGAGACTTTTTTTGCCTTTTATATTTATCAAAGCATTTTGTTTTCAAAATAATGCAGTTTTCAAAATTTACCCTTCCAAAGTCTTGTGTTCCAATTTTTTTTTCTCTTTTTCTCCCACCTTCTCCCTTAGATGTCAAGTAACCCAATAAATGTTAAATGTGTGCAATTCTTCTATACATATTTCTACAATTATCATGCAGCACAAGAAAAATCAGATAAAAAAGATAAAAAACACTAGAAAGAAAACAAAAAGCAAGCAAACAACAAGAAAAAAATGAAAATGCTATGTTGTGATCCACACTCAGTCCCCATAGTCCTCTCTCTAGGTTCAGATGGCTCTCACCATCATTGGTCCATTGGAACTGTCCTAAATTCCTCACTGTTGAAAAGAACCACATCCAACAGAATTGATCATTGTATAATCTTCTTGATACCATGTACAATGTTTTCTTGGTTCTACTCACTTCACTTAGTATCAGTTCATATAATTCTCTCCAGGTCTTTCTGAAATCATCCTGATGATTATTTCTTATAGAACAATAATATTCCATAATATTTATATATCTTAACTCATTCAGTCATTCTCTAGCTTATGGGCATCCACCCAGTTTCTAGTTCCTTGTCATTACAAAAAAGGCTGCCACATTTTTGCACATGTGGATCCTTTTCCCTTTTTATCATCTCTTTGGGAAATAGGCCCAGAAGAGACACAGGCCCAGTAGACACTGCTGGATCAAAAGATATGCACAGTTTGGTAGCCCTTTGGGCATAATTTCATATTGCTCAGAAAGGCTTTTTATTTTTTAATTTCATTATTATTCTCTGAAAATGACCCTCAGTCTTCATGTCTAATCTTTGGAGGAGGATCTCATCCTACTCTGGCTTGGAACCCAGAACCCAGAACTCTACCATCCTGTAAGTACTGGCAGTCAACATCATCCATGACCTAAAGCTTCTGTATTCACCAGGATATATATAGGTTCCATCTTGTGTACTTTTAAACATAATACAATTTCCCATTTTTCTCTTGTGTCTCTGCAGCACAGCTGGGTCTAAAATTCCTTATCAGCTGAGATTCCCCCAATGTTCCCCAACTGATAAGCCCAATTCCCTGTAATGTCTGGAAAGTTTAAATTTCTGTACCTAGTGCCAAGGCTACCTCCAAACCCAAATAATTTCTGACCTCAAGTCACTTGTTTGAGTAGAACTCACCTGGCTATGTTTACACTTCACATGGGCCAAACTTTCATCCTGGTAACTTTCTTCAGATCTTCTCCAATTGTCTAAGGAGGACCACTGTTCTGTCCAAACTCTTATTTTAAACTGTTTTATGTTCACCCTGAGGTGGTTTTCTCTTGTTTGTGAGGAAATTTGGAAAATTTCTATTCTGTCATCTTTCCAGAATCCTCTGTATTAATTTTTTAAAGCTGTGCAGAAGGTGCATTGGTTATCTTGGGAAGTATTGAACTCTTCATCATTAGATATTTTCAAGGAAGCAAAATGACCACTTAATGATGGGAATATTCTTCAAATACAAGTTGGCCTAAATGAACTCTAAGATCAACTATGGCATTAAAAAGCTATGATTATATGAAGATTGAATATAATTAACAACATCTTGGTCCATATATTGGTGGCCTGGAAATAAATGCCAAATTCCTTAAATCAGATATCATTGAAGCTTGTATTTTAATTATGTATTATATTTATTGTATTTTAACTATATATATATTTATTTATCTAATCTTTCTAATCTATCTGTCTCTCTGTCTGCATATATACTTCTATTATCAAGTTTGGTAACTGCTGAAAAATTCACCAATTACAATTTTATTGAAGTTTTATATGAAGCTAGATTTATGTGTGGGAGAAGGACAGGTTGTCAGATTTAACCTATTTGTCAAACTGTGAAAAAAAATCACAATTAAAAAAAATTTCAAGCCTTGATTTCACAAAGAATTATAGGCTGCCAAAATCAATAAGCATTTTTATGCAACACTATGTGCCAGGCACTGTGCTACATTTTAAATGGACTTTTGAAATCTAGTCACCATATGTGAAAAGAAAAGGAAAAAAGACTTGCCAAAGATGCAGTGTGCTACTTTGTTTATTTGCTTAGATTCTTTTTTGTGATTTTTGTTTCAGTTTTTTTTTTTCCCACAGGGTAGAATTTGTTTCATGATTTATTTATTTGCTTGTTTGTTTATTTTTATTTGTGTTTGTTTGTCCTATGTTAGCTTTTACTTCTGGTGCCTTTCAGATCAGTCATTAGGACCTACTTGTAGTATTCCAATTTGGCATCTAAGTGGTACAGTGGATGGAATGCTGGGTGCTGGGCCTGGAATAAAAAAAAAATCTGTGTTCAAATCCAGTTCCAGATATATAATATCTGCATGATCCTGAGAAAATCACTTAATCTTGCTGACTCTCAGTTTTCTCATTTGTAAAATGAAGATGATAATAGTACCTCCCTTCTAGGGTAATTGCAAGGACAAAATGAGATAATAGTTATAAAGCACTTTATTATACTTAAAGCACTATTTAAATTATTATCATCAATATTACTGTACTGCTTTATTTATTTATTTTAGATTATTGATAAAGATAGGAGTGCATCTTTTAGTAGATCTCCTCTCTCTCCCTCCAATCCTCATTCAGCAATTTATTACAAGGATGGAAATGTAAAATTCTGCTCACAATACTCCTTTAAGGGAAAAAAAAGAAAACAAAACAGATCTTAGGACAGTGAAAGAAGTGTGATTAATAAGAACAAGTAAAAGGTAATGTTGGAAGTTGGGAAGTCCTTGAAGTATTCCTTCATGGGAGCATTTATAGGCATCCTATCTTTATTCCTGCTTTCTCTGTTGAGGTAGGAGAGAGAGGAAAGAAATGTGATTTATAAAGAAAAAAGCTTGCTCCTAATTTAGGGAACTATTCCTCTTAACCTGTTCAGGCCTAGGGAGAAGAGGAGTCCAGTAGCTAGTGTATTCTGGGAACTTATTGCCCCTTAAAAATTGACCTACAGAGAGAAGGTCTTTTTACAGTCAGTGCTGGAGTCCAGTTCCAGTAAAAACTGAAAGTGTGAATCTGAAATGAAAATCTGGGGCCAGGTAAAAGATATGCTTTGCAATCTCCATTTATTAATCTATGAGCTAGGGTTTATATACTCTTTAAGCTACCTCCAGGTGACGCCATTTGCATAAACCATACTGTGACATTTCAGTATCCACTTTAACTATCAATACCAAAGTACTTATCAAAACAGAATTGTAAATAGCATAGTTGTGATGTTAATCAATACCAAATTACTTGTCCAGAGTTGTAAATAGCAGAAATTATCATATTTATTTACCAAGATGGAACTATAAAGAGCATAATTGTGATGTCTTGTTCCTGTCACATGCATCCTCCATCAAGATTAATCTAAAAATGCCTTTTATTCATTGTTAGGGAGATGGTGAGCAATGCTTTGAATTGATTAGTCCTTACAGAGATTAGGTCTCAAGTAATAACTGGACCAGGCTCTTCCTGTAAATGGACTTATTCAACACTTGCCCTCTATACTTCAGGTAGAGCAAGGCCCACAGGAAAAAAAGGGCAGATCTGAGCTCCATGTGGAGATTCACATATTTCTGCATTTCTCAAACTTCCAATCAAGGAAAGCATGGTAGTGGCTTCGTGGAAACAGAGACTTTATTTAAAGTATCCAGGACAGTCTAATTATTGAAAAAAAAAAAAAAGGCTATAATACTTAGAAAAATGTAGATTTCGCAGATAAACAGAGGTGTAAATAATTTATTTCAGTAGTCCCATTTTAGGAAAAAAAAATTGAACAAGCTATTAATCAACTTCTTAAAAAAAATCTACAGGGCCAGATGAATTTGCAAGTGAATTCTACCTAATAGTTAAAGAAAAAAATAATTCTAATACTATGCAAACTATTTGGAAAAATAGGGAAAGGAGTCCTACCAAATAATTTTCATGAAAAAAATATAGTGCTGATACCTAAATCAGGTGGGGTCAAAAGAAAGAAAATTACATACCAATTTCTCTAATGAATATTGATGCAAAAATCTTAAATTAAAGTACAAACAAAGAGATTACAGCAACTTATCACCAGGATAATACAGCATGATAAAATAGGATTTATGCCAGGAATGCAGGGCTGGTTCAATATAACAAAAACTATTACCATAATCCACCGTATCAATAACAAAGGTAACTGAAAATCATATGATTATCTCAATAAATGCAGAAAAAAAACATTTGACCAAATCCAACATGCATTCCTATTTTAAAAACCAAATCCAACATCCAAACCTATTAAAAATAGAGAGCATAAAAATAAATGCAGTTTTCATTAAAATGATCACTAGCATCTATTAACAAGCATCACACGTAATGGCATTTAATTAGAAGCATTCCCAATAAGATCAGGGGTGAAACAGGTTCCCCACTATTACCATTACTACTCAATATTGTATTAGAAATTTTAGGTTTTGCAGTAAGAGAAGAAAAAGAAATTATAGAATTAGAGTAGGAAATGAGGAAAAAAATTTACCACTTTTTGTAGATGATATGATGGTATAATTTGAAAATCCTGGAGGATTAATTAAAAAATTAATAGAAACAATTCATAACTTTAGCAAAGTTGCAGAATACAAATATAAATACAAAGAATAAATCATTGGCATTTCTATGTGACCAACAAAGAACAGTAGCAAGATATACAAAAAGAAATTCCATTTAAAATAACTATAGATAATATAAAATATTTGGTACTTTATCAAGACAAAGTTAGGAACTATATGAACACAATTACAAAATTCTTTCCACACAAAAGAAGTTAGATCTAAATATCTGGAAGATTATGAAGTGCTCATGGGTAGACTGAGCTAATATAATAAAAATGACAATTCTACCTAAATTAATCTACTTATTCAGTGCCATAAGAATCAAATAGTCAAGAAATACTTGACAAAGCTAGAAAAAAAATAATAACAATATTCAAAAGATCTGAAGATCAAAAGGTTTTCAAGAGAATTTCACGAGAATTAATGAAAAAATGCAAATGAAGATGGCCTAGCTGTATCAGATTTAAAACTATATTATAAATCATTGGTCATCAAAATCATTAGGTACTGTCTAAGAAATAGAGTAATTGATCAGTGGAATAGGTTAGGCTCACAATACACAATAGTCAATGACAATAGTGATCCAGTGTTTGAAAAATCCAAAGACCCCAGCTTTTGAGATAAGAACTCACTATTTGACAAAATTACTGGGAAAATTGAAAAAATAATATAGCAGAAACTAGGCACTGACCAACAACTAATACACTATACCAATGTAAGTTAGAAATGTGTTCATGATTTAGACATAAAGGGTGATACTATAAGCAAATTAGTAGAACAAGAGATAGTCTACTTCTCAGATCTGTGGAGAAGGAAGGAATTTATGGGCAAAGAAGAACTAGAGTACATTATGAAATTCAAAATGGATAATTTTAATTATATTAAGTTAAAAAGGGTTTGTAAAAACAAAACCAAAGAAGCCAATATTAGAAAAACAGGGAATAGGAATGAAGGAAGCAGAAAATTGGGGAAAATTATTCATTTCCAAGGGCTTTGATAAAGGCCTCATTTCTACAATATATAGAGAACTGATTCACATTTATAAGAATTCAAGCCATTCTCCAATTGATAAATGGTCAAAAGATATGACAAACAATTTTCAGATGGAGAAATTAACACTATTTCTAGTCATATGAAAAATGCTCTAAATCCCTACTGATTCAATAAATTAAAATTAAAACAATGTTGAGGCACCACTACACCTCTCAGATTGGCTAAGATGATAGAAAAAGTTAATGATAAATGTCAGAGGTGATGTGGAAAAACTTCAATACTAATATATGGTTGGTGGAGTTGTGAACAGATCCAACCATTTTGGAAAGCAATTGGAACTCTGCCCACAGGCTATCAAAATGTGCATACCTTTTAATCCAGCAGTGTCTCTACTGGGCCTGTATCCCAAAGAGATCAGAAAAAAGGGAAAAGAACTCACATCTTTAAAAATATTTAGCAGCCCTTTGTGTAGTGTCAAGGAATTAGAAACTGAGTGGATGCCTATCAGTTGGGAAATGGCTGAGTAAGTTATGGTGTGTGAAAGTTATGGAGTTTTACTGTTGTATAAAAAATGATCAGCAGGATGATTTCAGAAAGGCCTGAAGAGAACTTAAAACGATGCGAAGTAAATTGAGTAGAATAAGGAGAACACTGTACACAGCAACAAGATTAGACAGTGATCAATTCTGATGGATGTGGGTCTTTTCAATAGTGAGGTGATTCAGGCCAATTCCAATAGACTTGTAATGGAAAGAGCCATCTGCAACCAGAAAGAGCATTCTCAGGACTTATTGTGGATCACAGCATAGTGTTTAAATTTTGTTGTTGTTTGCTTGCTTTTTGTTTTCTTTCTCATTTTTTTTTGTTTTTGATCTGATTTTTCTTGTGCAGCGTGATAAATGTGGAAACATGTATAGAAGAATTGTACATTTTTAGCATATATTTGATTGCTTGCTGTCTAGGGGAAGAATGGGGAGAAGGGAAGGAGAAAAATTTGGAACTCAAGGTTTTGCAAGGGTGAATGTTAAAAACTACATATATTTTGATAATTAAAATGTATTGTTAAAAAGAAAGATTTATATGAAATAATGCAAAGTAAAGAGACTAGAACAAGAACAATTTATATAATAACACTGATTTGGTATAATCAGCTCTGTAAGATTTGTGATTTTTGATCACAAAGATCAGAACATGATTCCAGAACACTCATAATGAAACATGCTCTCTATTTTCACATAGAATACAGATTAAAGCTTTGCTTTTACTTCTTTTCTGTCTTTGTCCCTGTCTGTTTTTATGTCTTTTCTTTTTCTTATATTTGACTAATTCAAAATATTTTATTCATATGACTGTACAGATGAATAGAGGAAAGGGAGGTGAGAGGGAAGGAGAGACTTCATATGAAAATAGAATAAAATTGAACAAAAGAGAGAAAACTTTCTATTGATATCTTTGACCACTTGTTTATTGAGAAACAATTTTGGTTCTTATACATTTGAATCCATTCTTTATATATTTTAGAGAAGAGCTTAATCAGAAAAGATTAATACATTTTTAAAAATCTTTTTACCTTCTAATTTTAACTTAAAAAGTAAAAGGTGTATTTGTGCAAAACTTTAAATTTATGTCATCAATATTTCCTGATTTAATTTTTTGTGATATCCTCTAACATGGGTAGAACTTTATCCCTATCAATATATCTAAGAAACAATTTCTGTAGACCATATTGCTTCTGTAAGAAAAACACAACAAATCCAGTCCTTCATAACTTTAATATAGCTAGTCTGGAGGCAGGAAAGTTTGTTTAAGCTTTGAGTTTTTGGTTACATTTCTTCTCAATTCATTGTGCTAAAGCAAAACAGCATTGAAACCAGGAAAAGAAAACTAAAGTTGAGTTTCATTGATAGATGTAACAATATATTTTCTCATTTAGGCAATAATGGACTAGAGTAGGGAGTATTGTGCAAAAGGGAAAAACAATGTGGTTAAATCAGGAAGGAACATGATGTTTTCTTTCATTGCTTCAATTTTTACTTGAATGAGATGTTTAATCCTATTTCCATGGACAGGAACTGGAATGAAATATCATAACTCACAGCTGCTTTATTTCTATAATGCCTTTTTTTCCTGATCTCAAGTTGATTGACGTAATGTTGTAAAGACTGATACTTAACTTTAGGCTATGTTGGACTTGGTAAGAAGGAATGACTAATAGTATGGAACAGGTTTCTAATTACTTCAGAAATTATATTCTACATTAAAAATTATTAAAACTTACTGTTATTAAATCCAGGAAGGCCTAAAAATGTAAATTACATTTTCTGCCCTCCCCTCTTCCCTTTCCCCAGCCCTCTGCTTTACAACTGTTCCCAGAGTTCTGAGCAGGAGTGATAATTTCAAAGTGAAGTGAAAAGAATAACTAATTTACAATCGGGCAGCTTCTATTCTTGTTTCATATACCAGGCATGAGATCTTAGTCTATATGTAGCCTCACAAAACTTCATCCTTCTTTATTTCTAAAATGTGCATTGTATCAAATGAATAAATTATCTCAACACCTATTTTCTTTCCAATTCTTTTTTTTTAAATCAAGGTGATGATTCTAATAACTTAGAAGTATAATGAAAAAATGATTAATAGAAAATTGAAGTTTAAAATAATTGAGGAGATATTAAGAGAATATTAAATTATGGTGAATTCAAGATGACTAGCTATAGGAAATACATTCCAGGTAACTTGAACACGTTTTTGGATCTATTTCTTGAACTATTTTTTTAAGAAATTGGAAGTTAAGAGGTCAGAAGCCATGAGCTTAGAGGTGGGCAACATTTCTGATATTCAAAAAGGTTGTGATTTTAAACTATAAACAATGTCCTTGGCATTCATTTCTAGAAAGATTCTACCATATATGGGGGGAAAGGTGATCACTCTGAGGCAGTTTGAGTTCATCAGAAACTAGTCAAACTATATTGATCTCATTTCTTTTATTAACTAGCTTATAAAGTTGATAGGTAAATCAAACTGTGTATAAATAACTTCCAGAAAGACATTCTGCCTAGTAATGATATCACTTTGGAAAGGATGGAAAGATATGGACTGGATCATAGTAAAGTAATATATGTTCAGAATTGGCTTAATGTTCATAAGCACAGAGTTATAATTAACTGGTACAAAAGTATCATCCTGGTGAAAGTCTACAAAGACTTATATAGTTTTACTTCTGAGTTAACTTTCATTAATGATTTCTATTAACATAAAAATTGTATGCTTACCAACTACAAGTATGATATTAAAAAATTACCTAATATGGCAAATAATAGAATTGTCTTGTGGAATTGTTGATTTCTAAATGGTCCAATCTTTATTTCAAAGAGTTTGTTATTTGAGTAAAATTTTGCATCTCTGGTACTCAGCTGTTTATTTCCTCAATAGTTCAGAGATCTTGAGCTCTTATCCTTTTTAAATTTTTCTCTAGAGCCCTCATTTCATTTATAGTATAATAAAATAGCAATAGTTGGGGCAGCTAGGTGGTGCAGTGGATAGAGCACTAGCCCTGAAGTCAGGAAGACCTGAGTTCAAATCTGGTCTCAGACACTTAACATTCCCTAGCTGTGTGATCCTGGGCAAGTCACTTAACCTCAATTGCCTCAGCAAAAGAAAAAAAAAAATAAAATAGCAATAGTAACAAAACTTGTCTTGTTTCATATATTCTCTGGGAATTCCAGTACATCACTTAGTAAATCTATGATTCTCTTTAAGGATTGGTTGATGTATTTGGTAAGGTATTTTTCTTCTTTCTCTCAGTCTCTGTCTCTCTCTGTATCTTTCTGTCTCTCTCTGCCTCTTTCCTCTGTCTGTCTCTCTGTCTCTCCTCCCTTTCTCTCTCTGTCTCTTTCTATTTGTTTCTCTCTCTCTCCCTAACCTCCTCTCTGTCTGTCTTCCTCTCCCTCCCCAAATATGCATATGCATAATATTTTCTCCTCACATATATTGAGAAGTATTCTTGGAATCAAGCTTTATGCAGTCCTAGATAAAGTAGTATAGCCTTCTTTGGTTGAGATCTATATCACCTTGTGCTCCTAGACATTTTATACTCCCAGATATTTGGCTTGACATTCTGTAATCCAAGTAAAATGACTGTTATTATCCCTTCAATTTCCTGAGCCCTGATTCTCAGTTAGGGGTGGCATAGTTAGAGATTCTAAACATCCCTGACTTGGCCTTAGCTCATGAATTCAAGGTATCCCAAGCTGAACTTTTCTTCCTATAGTCCTTTAGTACCTATGAGTTTCTGGCAATTTGTATGTACATGTTTGGACTGACAAAATTAAATAAAAGTAGTATTCCCATGATTTTCTTGATCATTACTCATTCTAATGTTCTTTTACCATTCTTGCTAAAAATTATTATGGAGGTGGGATGTTCCTCTTCGAGTATGCCATTTTGAGCAGGGAATTGGACTAAAACATTGTCTTCAAAGAATGTGTGAAGATAAATTAACAATAAATGTCAAATCCTGTATTTTGGTTAATATTACTTGCATAATTACAGGGTGGAGACTTTCAATGAGTATTTCTTCTCAGGTTAGTTATAAAATGCTATAAATTTCAGCTATTACTTTAAGTAAATCAGAATTCTCTCATTTTTTTTTTTACTTTCTTTGGTGTTCAAAAGACTTTTGACTTTAACAATGTCCTACAAATTAATTCATCATTTACAATTTTTAAAAAAGTTTTTTTTACAATTTGATAACTTGGAATCTAATTGAAAAAAATTTTTCCCAAAGATGCAAGTTATTGGGATCAAAACTCACTATTTGACAAATACTACTGGGAAAACTGGAAAATGGTATGACAGAAATAATATCTCACATCATATTTCAAGATAAAGTCAAAATGGTTACAGTATTTGGACATAAAGGGTAATACCATATGCAAATTAGGGGAGCATGGAATAGTTTAACTGTCAGATCTATGGAGAAGGAAAAAATTATGACCAAGCAAGAAATAGCATTATAAAATGTAAAATGAATAATTTTAATTATATTAAATTATAAAGTTTTTACACTAACTACACAGCTAACATTATTAAGAAATCATAAAACTGGGCAAAAATTGCAATAAATTTCTCTGATAAAGATTTCATTTTCACTGTCAAATTTATAAGAATATAAATCATTCTCAATTGATAAAGTCAAAGGAAACGAACAGGCAGTTTTCAGATGAAATCAAAGATATTAATAGTCACATGAAATATGCTCAATTGCTAGTGATTAGATAAATGCAGATTAAAACAACCTTGAGGTGTCATTGCACACCTGTGAAATTGGCTAATATGACAGAAAAGGGAAATTCTAAATGTTGGCGGGGATGTGAAAAATCTGAGACATTAATGCACTGTTAGAGTTCTGAACTGATCCAACCATTTTGGTGATCAATTTGAAACTATGCTTGAAGGGCTATAAAACCGTGAATACCCTTTGATCTAACAGTACCACTACTACTCTGAATTTCCATAAAGATTAAAAAAAAAAAAAAAGAAAAGTAACTACTTGCATAAACATTTGCAGCTGGAGAGCAATCTGGAACTATGCTCAAAAAGTTATCAAACTGTGCATACCCTTTGACCCAGCAGTGTTTCTACTGGGCCTATATCCCAAAGAAATCTTAAAGGAGGGAAAGGGACCCACATGTGTAAAAATGTTTGTGGCAGTCCTTTTTGTAGTGGCAAGAAACTGGAAACTGAATGGATGCCCATAAATTGGAAAATGGCTGAATAAATTTTAGTGTATGAATGTTATGGAATATTATTGTTCTGTAAGAAATGACCAGCAGGATGATTTCAGAGAGGCCTGGAGAGACCTACATGAATTGATGCTAAGTGAAATGAGCAGAACCAAGAGATTATTATACACAGCAACAAGACTATACAATAATCAATTCTGATGGACATGGTTCTCTTCAACAGTGATGTGATTCAAACCAATTCCTATTGTTCAGCAATAAAGGTAGTCATATACATCCAGAGAGAGGCCTGTGGGAACTGAGTGTGGACCACAACACAGCATTTTAATGCTTTCTGTGAATATTTGCTTGTATTTTGTTTTTTTCTTGTGCAGTAAGATAACCGTATAGCTATGCATAGATATATTGGATTTATCATATAATTTAACATATTTAACATGTATTAGACTATCTGTCATCTAGGGGTGAGGATGGGGGGAAGGAGAGAAAAAATTTGGAACAAAAAATTTTTGCAAAGGTCAATGTAGAAAAATCATTTAAATATGTTCTGAAAATAAAAAGCTTTAATAAAACTTCAAAAAAAAACATTTGCAGCTCTTTCTTGTGGTGGTCAAGTATTGGAAATTGAAGAGATAGTTCTTAATTATGTTATGGATGAACAAACTGTTATATAAGTATAATAGAGTAATATTATGCTATAAGAAATGACATGCAGGATGATAAAGAGTGAAGTACGCAGGATGAAGAGAACATTGTACACAATAGCAATATTGTGTGATAAATAATTGTAAATAACTTTAGTTATTTTCAGCAGTACAATGAACCTAGATAATCCCAGAAGACTCATGATGAAAATGCTATCCACTTCCAGAGAAATAACTGATGGAATCTTAATGCAGACTGAAGCACAATATTTTTCACTTTCTTTTCTTTTTTTTTCTTCAGTTTTCTTCCACTAAATAACTAACATGGAAATATATTTTACATGATTGAACATATATAGCCTATATTAGATTGCTTACTGACTTAGGGAGCCTGTAAAGAAGGAAGGAAAGGATAAAATTTGAAACTCAAAAGAAAAACCTGAAGGCTAATTATTTTGAAATGTAACTGGGGAAAATATAATATTATTTAAAAAATAAAAAAGTTTTACACAGAAAATACAGCTGTAATGGTGTATTTATGAAGTCTTTTCAAAAAGATTTAATATTTTTGCTTAGCTCAAGTTTTAGTTTTCTTTTTAAAATTGATTCCTTTATCAATATAAAATAATTTTTAATTATCATCTTCTTTATCAGCAACCTATAGTCATATTTCAGTGTATACATGATTTTGTTGATTTTGTCATTACTTTTACTTCTGATGGTGACCATACCATAACCAAAATATCTCATTTTTATATGAATATGTACATATCTTCCTAAAAGGATGCAGACAAATGAGTATAGATCTTTTTGGAGGGTTCTTTTTAATATTACCTGGAATTCAGTTCAAAACTAAGGCTTTTTACCATATATTTGTGTCTTTTGGGGAGTTATATAGATTTCTTTTTCCTAAATATAAATTGTCAGGAAAGACTGTAAGGGCTGAGGCAAATGGGCTCCATTGGAAATGAATCAATGAAAGTGAATGAGAAAAGTCATCTGCAGACTCCTATCCCTAACCCTGTGATCCACAGAATGACCTCAGAAATCTACAGAGATTCTGAGAAAGAAAAAGATGGGTTGATGGAGAGTAGATTGTAGGGCAACTCCAAATTACCTGAACTGTATCTACTTGGCAACATTACCATGAGCTTAGAGGAACAATAAAGTTCCTAAGTAAATAACAACCTAGGCATTCTCAAATTCTGTGTCAGGAGTAGCTCCTGAGGATGTCCAGGAAGTATCTGAGGACTCCAGAAGAATTACTTTAGTATTTCTTCTGGCATTAGTGACTAGAGCACACAGGAAAGAGAAATCTTCTAGGCAAATACCACATTGAAAAATCAATAAGAACTTTGGAAGGATCCCAAATCAAGAGTAACTCCTCTACCTGCTCCCAGAGAAAAAATCCTCAGGAAAGGAATGAATAAGATTGGGGGAGGGGCACAGCTGGGTCTCAGAGAAGCTATGGCAAGAAAGATTTCTTAGAGAACAGAATCAAAGCAGTTCTAGAGTCCCTTCAAGAAGATAATTTTGAGAATCAAACTCTAAACAAAATAGAACCAGCCTATTACATTCACTTGCAAAGCTTCTTCCAAACACAGATCACCAACCCCAAACACAATTATTGAGCTAACTGAAAAAAAAAAAAAAAAGGAAAATTCTTAATATTATGAGGGAATATCTTAGTTTAAGAGATGCTTAGTGCCATATCCAAGAAGGATACTAGCCACTAGCCCTAAAACAAATAAACCCATTAAAAATAGCTTAACCTTAGGGATAGTAGAATGAGCTAGAAGAAATGAAACAAAAGAAAATTGATAAAACTAAGAATGAAAAAAAATGCCAGAAAAAATAACCTTTTAAAATCTATTATAGAAAACTTTATTTAAAAACTAAATGTCCATGGCTCTCTTCAACAATGAAATGTTTCAAACCACCTCCAATTGTTCACTGAAGAGAGCCATATACACCCAGAGAGAGGGATGCGAAATGTGGACCACAACATAACATTCTCATACTCCTTGATTGATGTTTGCTTACATTGTGTTTCCTTTATCTGATATATCGTTCGTGTGGATAAGATTTTTCTTGCACACCAATGATAAGTTTGGAAGTATGTATACATATATTCGATTTGCCAATATTTTAACGTGATTAACATGTAGTGGATATCCTGCCATCTAGGGGGAGGGGTGGGGAGTTGGGGGGAAAAATTTGTGGCGGAAAACTATGTAAGGGTTATTGTTGAGGAATTACCCACACATATGTTATTCAAAAAAAAAAAAAAATAAAAAAAACAAAAAAAAAAAAAAAAAAAAACTAAATGTCCCAAAATTAGAATGTCAGACTGAAAGTAGTGTCTCATTAAGATATTTAGATCTATTAAATCAAAATCAAAAGAGTGATATGGGGACACATACACACATATATTTATTTACCCTCAAATTTTGGATTCTATTTTATAATAAATTATAAATTGTAACTTCCCTGAACTCTTAGGAACAAAAGGCAAAGTAAAAATAAAATCTAGTTGTCACCTCTTGAAAGAAATCCCCAAAAGAAAATTTTAAAGCCAAAATCCAGAGCTCCCAGGTCAGAGAAACAAATATGACATTTAATAGGAGAGAAAAACAATTAAAGTATTAAAAAGTCACAATAGGAATCACAAAATTCAGCAGCTTTCATTATAAATACCATAAGATTTTAGAATATGATATTCCAAAATACAAAAGATAAAGACTACAATAAAAGATAACAACTTTTTTTTTGCAGCAAAACTAAGTACAATCCTACAAGAAGAAAATGAAAAAGTAAAATGAATTAAAAATAAAATCTCCAACAAAACAATACTAAAAATAATCTACTTGAAATAAAATATTCACTGAGTTTAAATGAGGGAGTACAATATTTTCTATTAACCTTCAACTGAATTAAAAACAAAAGATAATAAATATGATTAAAAGAAGACTAAATATAGATCTAATATAAAGAGAAAAAAAAGAAATTGTATTATGTATTATAATAATGAATTGATATCAGCATTTAATATATATATAATCTGTAGCATATCATATAAATATTAAAATGAAAAGCTAAATGAATTTCATAGAGAAATATCTTCTATAACTATAATAGTGTGTATATGAGAAAGACAAAAAACAAACAAAATATTTTTAGAACTAGACAAATTTGAGCAGAATAAGTTATTAGGGACCCTAAAATATTAAAAAAGAAAGACACAAAGATAATAGACCACTGAATGATGTATTAGAAAATAAAAAGTAACTTCTCAGATAACATTTTTTTTTTATTAAAGCTTTTTATTTTTCAAAACATATGCACGGGCAAATCTTCAACATTAGCCCTTGCAAAACCTTGTGTTCTAGTTTTTCCTTCCTTTCCCCATGCCCTCTCCTAAATGGCAAGTAGTCAAATGTATGTTAAACATGGTAGAAATATATGTTAAATCTAATGTATGCATATTTATTTATACAATTATTGTGCTGCACAAGAAAAATCAAATCAAATTAGATTAAAAAAAAGAGAAGCAAAATAAAATGCAAGCAAGCAACAACAAAAAGAGTGAAAATGCCATGTTGTGAACCACATTCAATTCCTACAGTCCTTTCTCTGGGTGCAAATGGCTCTCTTTAACACTGAGCAACTGGAACTGCTTTAAATCATGTCACTGTTGTATAATTTTGTTATTGCCATGTATAATGATCTCTTGATTCTGCTCATTTCACTTAGCATCAGTTCATGTAGGTCTCTCCAGGCCTCTCTGAAATCATCCTGCTGGTCATTTCTTACAGAACAATAATATTTCACAAAATTCATATACCATAATTTAGTCAGCCATTCTCCAATTGATGGCTATCCATTCAGTTTCAGTTCCTTGCCACTACAAAAAGGGCTGCCACAAACATTTTTGCACATGTGAGTCCCTTTCCCTCCTTTTAAGATCTCTTTGGGATATGAGTCTAGCAGACACACTGCAGGATCAAAGGATATGCACAGTTTGATAATTTTTTGAGCATAGTTCCAACTTTCTCTCCAGAATGGTTGAATCTGCTCCCAGTTTTCCCAAATCCCCTTTAACATTCATCATTATCTTTTCCTGTCATTTTAGCCAATCTGAGAGGTGTGTAGTGGTATCTCAGAGTTGTATTAATTTGCATTTCTCTAATCAATAGTAATTTAGAGTATGTGATTAGAAATGGTTTTAAGCTGGGGTCTTAGGGTTTGTCAAATACTAGATTATTATAAATAATGACTATTTTATTCTGTGAACCTAACCTATTCTACTGATCAACTACACTATTTCTT
>JAJPUD010000579.1:320322-343161 GCA_023553655.1 Myrmecobius fasciatus
GGATTACTGTAGTCATTGACTATTTTTTCCTGTGAACCTAACCTATTCTACTGATCAACTACACTATTTCTTAGCCAATACCAAATAGTTTTGATGACCCCTGCTTTATAATATAGTTTTAGATCCAGTACAGCTAGGCCATCTTCATTTGCCTTTTTTTTTTTTTTTATTATTTCCTTGGAAATTAATAACCATTTTTTTTTTTTTTTTTTTTTGTTCCAGATGAATTTTATTGTTATTTTTCCTAAGTCAGTAAAATAGCTTTTTGGGGGAGTTTGATTGGTATAGCACTAAATAAAGAGATTAGTTTAGGTAGTATTGTCATCTTTATTGTATTCACTCAACCTATCCAAGAGTACTTGATATTTTTCCAATTGTTTGGATCTGACTTTTTTTTTTTTTTGGTATGGAAAGTATTTTGTAGTTTTGCTCGCATAGTTCCTGACTTTCCCGTGGCAGACAGATTCCCAAATATTTTATACTATTGATAGTTATTTTGAATGGAATTTCTCTTTGTATCCCTTGCTGATGGATTTTGTTAGTGATTTATAAAAATTCTGATGATTTATGTGGATTTATTTTGTATCCTTCAATTTTGCTAAAGTTGTGGATTATTTCTAATTGTTTTTTAATTGATTCTCTGGAGTTCTCTAAGTATACATATCATCTGCAAAGAGTGGTAATTTGGTTTCCTCATTACTCTAATTTTTTTAATCTCTTTTTCTTCTCATTGCCAAATCTAGAATTATTAATATAATATTGAACAGTAATGGTGATAGTGGGCAACCTTGTTTCACCTCTGATCTTATTGGGAGTGGTTCCAGTTTATCGCAATTACATATGATGCTAGCTGATGGTTTTAAATAGATGCTACTGACTATTTTAGGGAAAAATCCATTTATTCCTATACTCCCTAGTGTTTTAATAGAAATGGATGTTGCATTTTATTAAATGCTTTTCTATTGAGATGATCATATGTTTTTTGTTAATTTGGTTATTGATATACTTAGTTATGCTAAAAGTTTTCCTAATGTTAACCAGCCCTGCATTCCTGGTATAAATCCTACTTGGTCATGGTGTATTATCCTGGGGATGACTTTCTGTAATCTCTGCTAATATTTTGTTTAAGATTTTTGCATCAATATTCATCAGAGAAAATGGTCTATAATTTTCTTTCTCTGTTTTCATCCTAATTGGTTTAGTTATCAGTACCATGTCTGTGTCATAAAAGGAGTTTGATAGGAGTCCTTCTTTCCCTATTTTTTCAAATAGTTTATATACTAAAGGAGTTAATTGTTCTTTAAATATTTGGTAGAATTCACATGTAAATCCATCTAGCCCTGGAGATTTTTTCTTAGGGAGTTGGTTAATAGCTTGTTCTATTTCTTTTTCTAATATGGGGCTATTTAAATAATTTATTTCCTCTTCTGTTAATCTGGGCAATCTATATCTTTGTAGGGATTCCTCTATTTCCCTTAGGTTATCAAATTTATTGGCATAAATTTGGGAAAGTAACTCCTAATTATTGCTCTAATTTCCTCTTCATTGATGGAAAGTTCTCCCTTTTCATTGTTGAGACTAACAATTTGATTTTCCTCTTTCCTTTTTCTAATCAAATTAACTAAAGGTTTATCTATTTTGTTGTTTTTTCATAAAAGCAACTCTTAGTTTTATTTATTAATTCAATAGGTTTTATTAACTTTCAATTTTATTCATCTCTCCTTTTATTTTTAGAATATCAAGTTTGGTATTTGATTGGGGATTTTTAATTTTTTTCCCCTAGCTTTTATAGTTGCAAGCACAATTCATTGATCTTCTTTTTCTCTATTTTATGCAAGTAAGCATCTAGAGATATAAAATTTCCCCTTATTACCACTTTGGCTGCATCCCACAAATTTTGGTATATTGTCTCATTACTGTCATTATCTTGGATGAAAATAAATTATAAATTGTGTCTATGATTTGCTGTTTCACTCATTCATTCTTTAGGATGAGATTATTTAGTTTCCAATTACTTTTTGGTCTATTTTCCCCTGGCTTTTTATTTAATGTAATTTTTATTACATTGTGATCTGAAAAAAGTGCATTTAATGTTTTTGCCTTTCTGCATTCGATTTTGAGGTCTTTATGTTCTAATATATGAACAATTTTTTCTATAGGTTCCATGAACTACTGAGAAGAAAGTGTATTTCTTTCTGTCCCATTCAATTTTCTCCAAAGAGCTATTATACCTAACTTTTCTGGTATTCTATTTACCTCCTTAACTTCTTTCTTATTTATTTTGTGGTTTGATTTATCTAGTTCTAAGAGAGCAAGGTTGAATTCCCTTACTACTATAATTTTGCTGCCTATTTCTTCTTGTAGCACTCTTCTCTATAGGAATTTGGATGCTGTAACATTTGGTGAATATATGTTTAGTATTGATATTGCTTCATTATCTATGGTACCCTTTAGCAAGATATATCATTTCCTTCCTTATCTCTTTTAATTAGATCAATTTTTGCTTTTGCTTGATCTGAGATCAGGATGGCTATCGCTCCTTTTTATTTTATTTTATTTTTTTTATTTCACTTAAAGCATAATAGATTCTGCTCCAGCCTTTTTTTAAAACCTTTGCTCTGTGTATATCACTCTGCTTTAAATGTGTTTCTTGTAAACAACATATTGTAGGGTTCTGGCTTTTAATCCAGTCTGCTATCCACTTCTGCTTTATGGGAGAGTTCACTCCATTCACATTTACAGTTACAACTACTAATTCTGTATTTCCTGCCATCTTATTTACCTGAAATTATACTTTTCTCTTTCCTTTTCCCCTTTCCCTCCTCCCCAGTATTTTACTTATGAGCACCACTTGCCTCAAGCAGTCTTTCCCCTTTAGAGCCCCTCACCCTTTCCTTTTCCACACCCCTACTATTTCTGTTTTTTCTTCTATTTAGCTTATGGCTTTCCTTTTCCCCTTTCCCTTCCCATTTTTCTATAAGTTGTGAAAAGTTTCTCTGTGAAAGTAAATATGTCTAATATTCTTTCTTTGAGTCAAATCTGATCAGAGTAAGATTCTTACAATGTTCATCCCTTCTTTCCCTAAATTACAATATATTTTCTTTGCCTCTTCTTGAGATGTAATTTCCTTCATTTTACCTCCACTTTCCTCTTTTTCCAGGACAATACTCTTTCCACCTCTAGTTTCTTTTCTATATTGTAACAGTAAAATCAAATTATACATGCACTTTCTACATATATCCAAAACAGAAATACAATTTTCAAGATTTCTTTTGTTTTTACTTTTCTATGCTTCTCTTGAGTTCTATATTTGAAGGTCTTTTTTTTTTGTTTGTTTGTTTTTGTTTTTGTTTTGCTCTGGTCTTTTCATCAGAAATAAATGTTTCATTGAATGCCCATCTTCTTTCCTGAAAGAAAATGCCAAATTTAGCAGGATAGTTTATTCTTGGTTGCATTCCAATCCTTCTTCTTTTGGAATGTCAGATTTCAGGCCCTTTGATCTTTTAAGTTGGAAGCTGCTAGGAGCTGGATAATCCTTATTGTGACTCCTTGGTATTTGAATTTTTTTTTTTTTTTGGCTGCTCTTAATATTTTTTCCTTGGTCCAATAATTCTGAAATTTAGCCATGTTACTCCTTGGAGTTTAATTTTGGGGTCTTTTTCAGGAGGTGTTTGGTGAATTCTTTCAATGGTTGTTTTACTTTCTGATTGACATTAGGGTAGTTCTCTTTCATGATTTCCTGAAAAATAGTATCTTTTTTTTAAATCATGGTTTTCAGGAAGTCCAATAATCCTTAGATTATCTCTCCTAGAACTATTTTCCAGGTCAGTTGTTTTTCCAAGTAGGTATTTTACATTTCCCTCTATTTTTTCTTTTTTCTTTTTGGTTTTACTTGACTGATTCTTGATGTCTCATTGAGTCATTCATTTTCATTTGTTCAGTTCTGATTTTTAGTGGATTATTTTTTCCATTTATTTATTAATTTATTTTTTGCTTCTTTTTGTATTTGTCCAATTGAATTTTTAAAAGATTTGTTTTGTTCTATGGATTTTTCCCATTTCACAAATTCTGTTTTTTCAGGGAGTTGTTTTCTTTTTCCATTTTGTCAAATCTATTTTTAAGGAGTTATATGCTTTTTCTATTTCACTGTCTATTTTGTAGTTAATTTTCTTCAGATAGTTTCTGTGTTGCCTGTTCCAAACCCTCTTGCAAAGTTTTCATTTCCTTTCCCCATTTTTCTTCTAGTTCTTTTTAAAAATCCTTTTAAATTTCTTCTAGGAGAGCCTTGTGTAATGGAGACCAATTTATATCACCCTTTGGGGCTTCATGTGCTTTTAGTCTCCTCAGGGTTTGAAATCTGTTCTCTTCTTTCATCATAAAAACTATCTATGGTCAGGGTTCTTTTTGCTTTTTTATCCATTTTTTTTAAAGTTGAGATCTGTTTTTAGGGAAAGGGAGATTGTTCAAGCTTCCCTACAAGCAGCAGAGGCTGTGCTGGGTCAGTGCTGACTGCACAGAGTCATTGCTTATTGACTTCCAGTGCAGGGTGGGCATGGCCAGGTGAAATTCTGGCATCTCTGGTTCACTATTTACCTTTTGTGTTTGATGTTTTAAAACTTCTCTGCTGATCTACCGAATTGCATCCAGGGCAGAGTAGCCAACACTGCTGTAGATTCCTCCCTGTAGAATCTCTGATGCATATAGCCCATACTGCCCCAGGTCTGCCCCACCTGTACTTGGCATCTGAGCTCGACCTGCTTGTGCTTGGCTCACTTTCCTCTGTGCTAAATTGAAACAGACTTTTTCTGGAGAGCTTTGAAATTATTTTCTTCTGGTAATTTGTTACACTCCCAATATTTGTGGGTTCCGTCAGTTCAGAACTAATTCAGAGGCTGGATTGGCTAATTAGTTTGAGGGACATGGGACAAGGTCAGAAAGAAACATGTGTACTCTTTGCCATCTTGGCTCTGCCACTCAGTTGACATCTTAAACACACACACACACACACACACACACACACACACACACTCTTCCAAAAATGTAGGAAAAGAGATATTTTTACTTACCCAATTTAATGTAATTTATCCAATATAATATATTTTACCCAATATAATGTAATACCCAATATTATTTACTCAATATAGTGTAATAGAATTGTATTCAATAAAGAGCCATAACACAATGAAGAAAAAAATAAAAATAGATGTTAAAATAACTTGAGAATAAATAGTATAATCACAAAGAACTTCTTGGCTAAAGAACAAAATCATTTCATCAAAGAAAATTAAAACAAGAAAATGATAGAAAAATGAACTTAAAAATAGACCATGGGGAAATTTGTACTTTTAATGTTTTCATTAAAAGTCAGACAAAAACAAATCAATGAACATTCGTTAAAAATGGATACTTCTTAAAAATCAAAAATCCTCAATCAAGAAACCAAAGAGAAAATTAGAAAATCAAAGAGGACATTAAAACTGAAATTTAATAGAATCTTGATTTAATAGGTAAATTTATAAGCTATATGTATATAATATCTAGATAGATGCATAAATTATAAAAGATATAATCAGTTAACTAATCTGATTAAAAGAGAGAGGACAAAACCAAACTTCATATCAAAAACCAAAGAGAGAGACAGACACACAGACACACACAGACACACACACACACACACACACACACACACACAGACACACAGAAGAAAATAATGACCAGGGAGGAAAGAAAAAAATTATCAGAAACTACTATGCCAAATTACTTGCCAACAAAATGGTAACATAGAGGAAATATATCCTTACTAAAAGTACAAATTATCCAGATTAAAAAATATTATTTAAGATTTTTCTGAAAAAGATAAAAATTCATTAGCAAAAGTGAAAAAAAGTTAATTGAATATGCATTTAAAATAGGACACTAACAATCTTAAAATAAATATAATAAGATACAATGTTGAAAATTGATAAACTGAAACTTCCTCTGGGTGGGAAAAAAACCTATGGAAATAGCCAACAAACAAATAAATAAAAAGTTGGTTTTATGAAAATATTAGTAAATTTATTAAAAAGCAGAATGCAGAAAATTAAATCAATAAAATAGCAAATAAGCAAAGTGAAACCCCAAAAAGGAGAAAGTTAAAGGATAAGCATAATTTATTTGACATGTATATGTTAATAAAATTGAATTACAAAAGGAATACCCTCAAAATATAAAATATTCATACTAGTAAATCAAATATAGGTCTAACATATTTCAGATTCCAAAAGCAAATTGAAGTATCTATCAAAAAACTACCAAGAATAGGGTGAGAAGAAATATTGAAATGCCAATATTTGATGGCCTGATAATGCCATCAAAATTTGTTAATTAAAAAAATCAATATATTATACCACCCAAATTATTATCAAGAGGCAGAATACCAAACCCCATGAAATATCAAGTACACAACTATTTCAGCTATTCCACAATTGATGGGAATCACATAAATTTCCAATTCTTTATCAGCAAGTAGAACTGCTGCAAATATATTTCTATATATTATTTAGTTCAATTTCCTATATATTTGAGATTTGAGACCTTTATCAGAAAAATCCACCATAAAAATGTTTTCCCCGATTTCCTTCTAGTTTTGGCTACATTAGTTTTGTTTTTACAAAACCCTTTTTAATTTAATGTCATCAAATTTATTTATTTCATCACAAAGAAAATCTCTACCTCTCATTTAGTTATATAGTCTTCCTTACTCATAGATCTCACAATTATTTTTTCATGCTCTACAATTTACTTTTATAATGACCTTTTATGTCTAAATCTTGCAACCATTTTGAGCTTATCTTGGCATACAATGAGATGTTAATGTATGCCTAGTTTCTGTCAGACTGTTTTCTAGCTTTTGGAACATTTTTTAATAGTGTATTCTGACCCCAATACCTTGGGTTTATCAAACACTAGTATACTTCTCAATATTTTGATTGAAAATAACACAAAAACTAAGTCAAATCAAGAAATCAGGAAGCAAATTAGAAAATCAAAAAAGACATTAATAAAACTGATATTATATCCTAGATTTACTAGGTAAAGTGAGCTATTAACAATTATACACACACACACACACACACACACACACTCACTTAATTAATGATTAAAAAGAGGAAAACCATACTTTGAAGTTACCTATAATTATTCATTCCATATCATCAAACCAGACATATGGAAAGTCTTTTCAATTCCATCTAGTCAATATTTTTTTTATTTCTATCAATAATCTATAAGGTAACTAATAGCTTTTTAAGGCAAGCATTGCACTGGCTAGAGTGCTGACCCTGAAATCTGGAAGACATCTTCCTGAGTTCAAATTTAACCTCAGATACTTTTTAGCTATGTGATCTTGAACAAGTCATTTAATCCTTTTTGCCTCATTTCCTTATCTGTAAAATGAGCTAGAGAAAGAAAAGGTAAACTATTCCAGTGTCTTTACCAAGAAAATCCCAGATAGAGTCACAAAGAGCTGGGCACAACTGAAATCAGTCAACAACAAAAACCATTATCTCTATGGTACTAGTTTCATCTTTGTTTCATCTTGCCTGAGCAGTAGGAAAAGTCTAATTGTTTTCTAGTCCTTAAGTCTGTATCCTCTCTAGTCTATACTCCACAGAAATCTCAGCTTGGTGAGTAAAGAGTCAAATGCTAACTATTAATTCTGCTTAACTATAATGTAATAGTAAAATATACCAAACTTTTGTACTAGAGTATATGTGTGTATATATGTGCACATATATTAAAGATAGATGAACATATATACATGTACATATATGTACACATACAGTCTATAAACACAATTTTTGTGCTGGTTTATATATGTAGCAATAAAATTATTCATATGCACATTTATATAGTATAAATATATTATATGCTTATGAAGTAAATATAACTAATATATATTACATATATATATGCTGTGTTCTCTTACTGTATCATATATACTGTATAAATCTATATTTATAAATGTATATATGTGCTATATACATATGTTCATGCATATATGTGTCAATGTATATAAATACATATATATGTATGGGTAGGTATGTATGAAAGAGAGGAAGAATAAGAGTAGCAATATCATGGTAAATAAAACATTTCATTTGGCATGTGCAAGCATATCCAACCAGACATCAGATACATTTTCCAAGGAGTCATGTGATAAAGTATTTCTCTCTGTATTCTCCAATTGGCATTCATTTTGATGAAAGCTGACATTTTCAAAGAAAGCTGCTTAAGATGGTACTAACTTTTGCATGAATCATAAACTACATATTCAGTGAAAATGTTGGGTATTATAATTATTGGCAATGTGTCTAGAGTATGAATAGAATGTTACTAGTGTTGATGTTAAAGGATTTATTTCACACTCACTGGTGTTTGGGTAATATCCACATTTATCTGCCTATTTCTTGTTTTCCTGAGTAGGAACTCATTGGGAATCAACAGTTATTATTTCTAGTGCATAGATAGAATGTTACATGGAATAATCTCCAAACCTTCAATTTATAACTGCTGATATTTGGGCAATAGCCACATTGACTTGTTGCTTTGTGTTTTGGAGTCTCAGAATATCAAGAATACCAACATCAAGATGTGAAATTTCATGAAGAGGGCAGTCTGTTAAGTACTAGTTTTAATAGACAGACTAATATCAGAGAATAATAAGTAAATTAAAATTATCTTCCCCCAAAAAACCTCCTCTCTTATAAAATTCCTTATTAAGGTACCACCCATCTTCCCAATCACTCAGGATTCCAATGTCAATATAATCCTCATGCTCACTCATTCAACACTTGCAATCCATATCCAAAACATTTCTATTTTACCAACAAACTTCCATTGTACATCCTTTTGTTCACTCATATAGTTTCAATAGAAACAATTAGCTGAAAGCAGAAGTATTTACTGAGATAACATGTTACAGTGACAAAACACTTTCCCATGAGTCAGATCATTAACCTGCAATTTTAAACTATATAGTAAGAAAGAGGTGGTAGGCATCCAGATTATACTAGTTGAGATATAAAAATGGGAAATATATGTGTCCAAGGCAACTCACATCTGTAGTTTGGATGTATTGCTGTATCTTTCCTGACTTTACTGGATATATTACTTATATGGAATGCTTGGTCCTGTTACTTTCTGAAGCTTGACTTTCATAGTAAAACTCACTATACCTTCTACAAGTCACACTGCTCAGTTGAATTCTTGTTTGACTCAATTCCTTGGTTCCAGAGTCTTACTACCTTTTAGATTTCTGGTGTGCCTGCTGGAAAAGTTGTTTTGCTATAAGATGTCATACCTAACATATATGTGCATATGCAAAAAGGAAGCCTCAGAAGAAGCCAAAAAATGATTTCTTCTCAAGATCTACATTCATCTTCTACAGATGTCTTACTTCTCACCTGCTAGATAGCACTTTTCTTAGATAGCACTTTGTCTTTTGCTTTGAGTCTGATTGCCTTAGTAGAGTGCCTTTCCTCTGTTTTAAAAGGGCATGGATGATCTTTGGCTAGGCAAGGGGTAAATTTTTAAAAATTTAACTTTGATTTATGAATTTCTTTATATCATAAAAGGGTAACAAATTATGAGCCTTTTTACCATTTCTTTTAGGACCTTAACATTTTATTCTTGTTTTTATCTTCTCCTGTGAATTCATCAACTGGCTTAAGGAGAAAACCTTTGAAAAGGACCTTAATATCAATTCTTCATCTACACCAGGCTGGAGATGGCAGGTGGACTGCAAAACTTAAGTCTAGCCCAAACAAGATTACATGTAATTTGGAGATATTTAAAATAAATAAATAAAAATGCACTTCCACATAGATGATATCAATTTGTGATTTTTCTAACTCATTATATGGCTTGCAGAGATCTGCTCTATTTGAGTTTAATCTAAATGCCACCATTAGACAGAGCTTAAGAATGCCAAAGTATGGCATGTGTTGTCTCTAAAAAAGTAACTCTATTGGTTATCCGAAAACTGATATTCTTCACCCTTGTGAGTAATCTCCCCAAGGCTCCAAAGCTTTCTATTGTCCCAAATTGTACATTTATGCTTGAACTTTGTGACTCTAAGTGGCAGATTTTATATGTGTATATATATATGTATACATATATATGCACACACGTATGTATATATATATTGCTACAGATGAGCATTGAAATCTGTGAGGGCTTTCATCTATATTATCTTTGTCAGAATCAATGAACATTATGTCATGAACACTGTGGACTGCTGTTATTTAGGATGGCAGGGAAAACATATTAAGTTTTTCTCAAACCAGGGTGTTGTTCATAGGAAATGGAACAGTAAAGTCCTAAAACCTAAATGGAATATCATGTACTTGTCATATAGAATTGTTGTTATTGTTTGTCCTTCATTGTCTCTCTCTCTTTTTTTTTTAATTTGCAAAACATATGTATGGGTAATTCTTCAACATTAACCCTTACAAAGCTTTCTGTTACAAATCCCCCCCCCACACTCCCCACCCCTCCCCTAGATGGCAGGATATCCACTACATGTTAATTATGTTAAAATCCTTGGTTTGTCCTTCATTCTCAAAGAACACCATAATATCAGAGAGGTGACGCTATGATATGCAAGTGAATTGGATTTAAGAGAGGGAGGGTTGTGCAAGGTCACCAGCCTCATTTTTCTTCCACAACCATTTGGCTCCAGTGGCAAGATATAAATCAGGATGACTGGAGATGACTCTGGATACAGTGGGAAACTTTGATCTTTTTAAGTTAAGGTATTTAATGGGTATAACTTAGGAATAATATGCTTGAAAAACCACATTCAAAGGTCTTTTCCAGTGAATCCTTACCAGTGAATGGCAAATAATATGTCATGGTTTTTACCCATTACACTTATAAAAAAGCATTAGCAAGATCAACTAATTTAAACCACTAATCAAATATTAGGCTTAATTGTTCTAACAGTCAAAATATCATGCACATCTGGGTCACATTGTGTAGCCAGAACTTGATTAAACATTTCATAATCTACTGTCATTCTTTAGGAGATTTTTTTTGGCATATTCAAAGTTAAAGGTTATAAAAATGGTGGTAGTATTTGGGTCACAGGTACTTGTTCTTTACTTCATCATACTCTAAGCTGCCTTCTGAGATGCAACATTGTTTTTAATTATTAGTTTCAGGAGGAAGTAGTATCAAAGCCTTCTACATAGTCTGCCCACAGTTTTTGGTAGCAATCCTTCCCTTACAAGGGTATTAATATGAATGTTTTGACAGTTCCTTAAAATATATATTCTTATGCCAGGAACTAGGTATATGAAAAAAAAAAAAAGATTGCTATGAGTGCCTATAAGTCCCACAGTAATCATTAGAAGAAATACAACTCTTGTTATTACCCTCATCTCCATATGTCCCAACTTGCTTTGAAGATCTCCTAAATTCCCTAGTATGTTAAAATATACTCATGCTTAGTTTCTAATAAGGTTCCCTCCAAAAAATGATAATTTCTTCCCTCACCTCATTTGGATTCTTTTCATATATTTTGTATTATACCATCAGATAGTAATATCCTTAAGGGCAGATACTGTCATTTTAGTTATATTTCTTTATCTATTACTTAGCACAGTGCTTAGCACATGGAAAGCACTTTAAAAATGCTTAACAGGGAATAGATCTCCCTTCATAGAATATCTTTCTTCTCTCAGAGAAAAAAGTTATTCATGTTATCAACTATTATCATATATATATATATCCTTATATATATATGTGTATATATATATATGTATATATATATATATATGTATATAAATTACCTCTCTTCTTTTCCTCCCAAACATCAAATTCTTTTTATCCCTCTCATTTTAGAACCTCCCTTTGCTGACCCCATCCATTCTACTGTAGCTCTTCTTACTGATAGACCATAGGCTTGTTTTTTTCCACCTTTATTATTCTTATCATAGGCATATAGTAAGAACTAAACAAATGCATTCCTATTAATTAATTAATTAGTTGATTAATTCATAATCAATAAACAAAATTAGCCCCAAGCAAAAGTATTGACTGGGCAGCTACATTGTATAGTTGGTAGAATGCTGAAAGTGGAGTCAGAAAGACTAGTCTTTCTGAGTTCAAATCTGGCCTCAGAAACTTACTATCTGTGCAACTATGGACAATTCACTCAACTCAGCTTGTCTCAATTTCCTCATATGTAAAATGAGCTGAAGAAGGAAATGATGAAACACTAGTGTATATTTGCCAAGAAAACCCCAAATGGAGTTAGATGAGTGACTGAACAACAATACAATTATTGGCTTTGAACATTACAAGAAAAATAGTAAAAACCATCCCCCTCAACCACATATTTTGGGCATACTATCACACAATTGCACATTGCGTGGTCAGGAAGAGCAGGCATTCACATAGAGGATATTAGGAGAGAGCTAGAAATATAGAAAATATATGAGTCCAATGCATTTCTCATCTGTAACATGGATATCCAACACTTTGTGACTCCATCTAAAGTTTTCTTGGCAAAGTAATTTGCCATTTTTTCTCCAGCTCATTTTTACAGATGAAAAACAGAGGCAAATAGGGTTAAGTGACTTGTCCAGGCTAACACAGCTATTAAGTATCTCAGACATTTTTGAACTCAGGACTTTCTGACTACAGGCCATCACTTTGCCACCTTCTTGATATTTGAATAGACATCTAATAAAGGGCTTATGGATCTTCCTGGCAAAACTGAAAGCAAAGATACAGAATATGTATGATGTGCACTCTCAACCCTCATGACCCAGCAGAGTCCCTGCCCATCCTATAAATCCAAGGAATTAAATTTAGAGCACAGTTGGGAATTGGAAATTATGGGTAGAAGATTTCTAAAAGAGCTCATTCTCTGAGCCCCCCCCTTTTTTTCTCTCCCCCTCTCATTCCTTCCCTCCCTCTGCTTTTTAAAAATAAATATTTACTGAGATGTATCAAGAAGAGAAACAATATCTCATCTGTGAATATACTGTCTCTTATTCTATGTTAGTCCCTGGAGAGTAAGATCAAACCTTAAGCAATTTCTCCATAAAATTACAAAAAAAACCCAAACAAACAAACAAAAATTCACTTCTGAATTTAGTATGATGGACACATTAGTTTCAAGGGATAAGTTGTTCTTTCTTTTTTCTTATATGCTTTAAATGCATTTCAATGCTGGTTGGATAAGTAGGTGGTTAAAGACTTTGCTTCCCACCAGGACTGATTGTCCTCAAAATGTATTATTAACTCTAGCTGACCTTTTAAAACTTACCAGATCACAACTTCCTCTTATACTCTTTCATTTTAAAGCAGGTAAAAGCAGAAAGGCAAGAACAGAGAGCCCTGTATTTATCAGACACATGCTGATGGCATGATAGAGGAAATAGCAAGACAGTAGGGGACACCTGCCACAATTGTGATCATATCTCTCAGCAACAGTATGGCCATTTGCCCCTAGCTTTATTGTGCCTTTGAATGAGGGCAGGACAGAGATCCATCTTTCACCTGAAGGAAGAACACAATTGCTTTCCCTTTTTGCTCCCCACCAAAGAAAGAAAAGAAAAGATTCATTCATTAATATGATCTGAAAGAACCTGAATGGAATATCATGTACTTGTCATATAGAAATCCAATTTCTATTGGGATTTAAGTGAGGGAGAGCTGTGCAAGGTCACCAGCCTAATTTTTCTTCTACAACCATTTGGCTCCAGTGGCAAGATATAAATCAGGATGACTGGAGATGGCTCTGGATATAGTGGGAGACCTTGGTCTTTTTAAACTAAGGTTTTTAATGGGTCTAACTTAGGAATAGCATGCTTGAAAAACCACATTCAAAGGTCTTTTCTAGTTACATATTTATGTATGTTGAGATTTTTGTCTTATTGCCTTGGAATTAGGTTTTTTCCTCTCCTATGATACTGAAAAAAAAAATTTGATGACAACTGCCTCTACTAACATCTCTTATTGTATATAAATGAAGAAAAAGGTTCCCTTCTGGTGGCTCAGTTTTTGGAACTTGAGGGGTAGTAGAGTCTTAGAGTTTTCCTTACACTTACAAAAAAAAAAAAGAGATTAGGTGATACAGTATAATATTATTACTCTTTTTTTTTTTTCAAGAGCAACCTATTTGCCTCTTCTTTTGTTTGTCAGTGGCTCTCAGTTTCTGCCACATCCCACATTCTTGTGGTATTAATTAAGTTATAACATATCACATACTATCATTCTCATCCTCATCTTCATTCTAGCAATCACAAAACGCTTTTAGGTTTGTAAGGTCAGTAAAAAAAAGTGTGGGGGGGTATCTGGCTGAGGCAGTGATGGAGTATTGGCCCTGAAGTCAGGAGGATCTGAATTTAAATCAAATGTGTGAGTCAAAAGTTCAGCACTCTATCCATTGTGACAACTATCACATCACCTATTCACTACATGGAATCACTTAGTTACTTTAAGACCTCAACTTTCTCACCCCAAATTGAACTAAATGGTGTTAAGGCCTATGGTAGTTTTAATCAAACCTTATTCTATGAATTCAGGGTCTAAAATTGCAAGAAATCCAGAAGAGTTTTTTGGATTATTTCTATTGCCCAGTTGTATAAATTTCAGATAGTACCTTTGATTAATCTCCCCAGAAAAATTAATTCTGTCTAATCTAGCTTCCTTGATTACATGCCTGAAAGAGACCAGGAAGAAAAATAACTCTGCTTCCCTCTAGGGATTTTCTTTGGGAAATTCCTGTAATTCATTTTGATTAAAATTTCTTGTATCCTGGATTCAGAACCCTGCAGCTCTTCTATGTCTGATGATTATCCTTATGGAAATAAGATGTTTAGCCTTATGGTTAAGGTTGGGGCCATCATAGTCAGATAGCTTATATTCATATGGCAATTTGAATTTTGCATAGTGCTTATAGATAGAGGTGATATAGATATGGACATATATGTGCATATATTATCTACATCTATTTTCATCCATATTATAACTTTTGTCACTACTTGTTCTAAATTTATGCCTATAAGACTTAGTTTTACTCTTGTAGAGAACTATGTCATATAATAAAGAATATTTTTTTAAAAGAAAAAAGAGAAAGAGAAAAATCAGCAAAATTGATAGATAAGAAATATCTGAAAATATCTGAAAATAATCTGAAAATACAGGCAAAATGTGAGTAGAGAGAAGCAGTTAGATTAAAGAAAATTTTTAAAAATTTTCTTTTATTTATTTTGTTACATCTTAAATTTTAAACAATCTTGCTCTCTTTTTCCCTACCCCTACACACATACACACACACACACACACACACACACACACACACACACATTATGGGAGTTGTATGAAACCAAAGCAGCAAAATTAAATTCTCTCCACTATCATTTGGGTAGTATGGTTAAAGAAGTAGATTATAAACTCTGATTTTATATGCATAATAATGTTGCTTTCCTTATAGAAAAGGAAAATGAAATTGAAAGGAATGAAGTGACTATCTCAGGATTATACAGTTCACAGTCAGAGGCAGGATTTGAACCCAGCTCTTTCATTCTCTTACAAAAGCTAGCTATTGGGCCTATTCTTTCACCCATTAGCCTTCTCCCTTTTATTCTATGACTTAAGGATCATATAAAGTCATATATAACTTGAAAGCAGTAGACTTTACTCCTTTCTTAAAATATCAGCAGTAGTTTCTTAAATAGTTCCTTGCCAGAAGAAAAAAAGAATTAGAGAGGGTAAGGAATAGACTATGTGAGTTTTAAAGGGGATCAGAAGCAAGAAAACCTCAGGATTACTGTCTTAAAGATGCAAGGAGAAATGTAATGAATTTATGAATTGTGGATAAAGTAAGGGTAGTAGAGCTCCAAAAGGAGGAGTAGCAAAGGATGAAGATAATTCCTGTCCTATTAAAAATAGCATTAACATCACATTTTATAGTTACAAAGTGCTTTATATACATATTATGTCTTGTTAACAACCCTATGAAGTAAAATATAGTTACCTAAAATTTAATGATAGGGAAACTAAGTATCACAGAGGTGAAATGAATTACTTAGTAACATAACCATAATGTGGTTGGTGGTCAGAACTGTGTATCAAGTTCAGGGCATTAGATTTCAAAGCCACTACTCTATGGCCCTGTCTATCAAATTTATGACTAACATTGGCCTTGGACATGGCATCTTGTCCTCATTTAATTATGAACCACTCATGATTTTACTGTGGAACTCGGGAGACTATTTTTCTTTTTATTTATAAACTGCTTTAATGGTTTGTAAATAGAGGCAAGGGGTGGGACTAAATTTAAAATGAAGCACACTGATTCACTAAAATTTAGATGTATAATGATGAATACTTGTGTGTGTATGTTTTTCTTTATCTGTGTTTGAATGGGAGGGGAAGAGATGGTGTGAAGAAGGAAATGAGGAAGGAAGAAAGAAAAAAGGGAAGAAAGGAAAGAAAAAAGGGAGGGAGCAAGGGGGAAGGGAGGGAGAGAGGAAGAAAGGAAGCAAGCAAGCAAATAAGCAATCAAGGAAGAAAGGAAGTAAAGAAAAAAAGGAAGGAAAGAAAGAAGAAAGGAAGGAAGGAAGGAAAAAAGGACATAAGAATTCAACTATATAATAAAGCTTGTAATGGATTGAGATATACCCAGGCATCAAATATCTTTGATTTGCTATCAAGCTCTGATTTGCTGACATGCTATTTAGTGCACTAATGTGGTATATATTAACTCTGACTCTCAAGAAGAGTTCCAAGAAAGAATGTCTTTTTATAACAAGTCAAGAATAAAAAAGTGTGAGTGTGTATATATATATATATATATACACACACACACACACATATATATACAATTATTTTCTTTTTAAAAATAAATTTATTTTTAGAATATCTTTTAATCCTGCATGCATTGGTTAGCATGAAGTTGAACTTGATCAGAATCTTCTTTATAAAAGTTAAAGTATATACTCTGATCACTTCTTGGGATAGGTTCTTCACTAGTCTGACTGCCAAACCATGGCAACACTATTGAACCAGAAATATATACAAGGTTCAATAGGAAGAACTTAATGGATATTCTCTGTTTAATATAAATAAGGAAGGAGGCAAATGAATAGTTTACAGGGCCCTATTTTACAGGGTCCGAAATGATTATCAATTGTGTGTTAAAGAATGTATTATTACCATGGCACAGATATCTGAATTTATTGTCCAAAATACAAACACCATGTAATCTGTGAGTTAATATTTCATGGTTTCTTCTATCAATGGCTATGAACTTCATAATTAAACAATACAAAATTATTTTCATAATAATATAAATATATATGTAATATATATGTATGCATGTTACATACATGTATATAGAGAAAGAGACAGAGACAGAGAAAGAGAGAGAGAGAGCATTTCTCCCTTGAATTTAATAACTAATTATTATATTGGGAACATTTTCCCTTTTTCTACTTAATCATACAGAAAACAATCAGTAGGGGGAACCTCACTTAGAAGTTTACCTGGGCCAATATCTAATCTGAAATTAACAGAAATTTGAAATTTGGGCTAAATGCATATATTCCTGCTCATTATGTATGCTCAGACAGATCTAGGAAAATGTTTATTTTTTTCTTTGGTCAAGATTTTGATGACCTACAATAGCCCCAATATCTTCATTTTAATATAGCCCACCTTCCATTATGTTAACTAATCATAATTGATTGGCACCCCTCAGAAACACCTGTTCTTAGAAGGGAATATAAGCCCAGGAGAGGTCTTTAGCTTAAGAGAAATAGTCCAATGACTATCCTTTTATTAATAAATATTCTGGCCTTATTAATAAAATGATTCAGTTACCCAGAAACTATTTCTTTTAGAATTTTAAAAATTGCCACCATATGTACATACATACACACATATATACACATATACACATACACTACTGAATTATAGGAATATATTCTTATTATATATGTAATGTAGCATAATTATATATACTCATATATTTATTTATATTCCTATAATTCATAATTTCAAAGTATGATCCAGAGACTCATAGTAGTATGGTGATACCCAAGATTCATTTAGATTTTCTGCAAGGTAAAAATCATTTATTTTCAGAGTAATATGAATATGTTTTAATTTATAATATAGTAGCCATTAACTTATAATGAACCATGTAAGTAAAACCTTTTTGAGGGATCCTCAATAATTTTCAAGAGTGTAAGGGGAATGGGGAGACCAAAATGTTTGAACAGCATTATTAAAAAATAATTATTCTTTAGCATATTTCTTATTGAACCAAAACAATTAGACAATGTTTTTGTGCAACCAAGGTCCAAATTTTATTCCTTTGTCCAAAATTTATTTAGTGACATACAACTAGCAAGTATTTATTAAACTTTAATTATGTACTAGAAGTTAGAAGGTTAGTTAAGAAATGGAGTTCTAGCAGAATGTGCCTATAGCAAACTTCTTCTCTACCATTTCATCAAGGAAAACAACATGAGAATGTGTAAATTCTTACTGTATGCAAAGCACTATGATTTATGAGACCCTGTGAATAATTTGATCTTGCCAAGGCAAGAAAAAGAAAAAAAAGCTAGCATATAATCCATCTGTGTATATACAAGATTAGAGTAAGCCAATCTAAATTAAAGAAGTACTATGTTATTTTATTTCAGTTGTACACCTGCAACTAGCTTTACAGTTTATAGCAACTAACTTATGATTGCAGTGAAGAAGACGTATAGCATCTGGACAGTTAACAATGTCATCAACGTAGGGGCATGGATTGGCTGAAAAATAAACAGATTTAGATAAATTGGACATTGTATGTAAAGGAAGAAAAATCCAATTTAATTTAAAAACCATTTCAACATATCTACTATGTGCTAAGCATAATGCCCAGCAATGGTATTTCCTATCAAAATTTTATAGGCAACACAATATAGTTGTATACATAATATGCACATATATACATATAAATAAATATATTCACATATGTATACACAGGGATAAGGGATATTCTGTGCAATAAACAGAGATAACATAGTGTAGAACTCTAAGGAAATATATTCTTAATTTAGTTTTGAAAAAAAAATATGGGATGAATGGAATGTTTGGAGAGGCAAGCCTCAATGAGAAGAGATATCATATCCTCTGAAACTGGAAATAAGATAGAGAGAATAAAGATATACAGAAGCTTAAGGGCATAAGGGTAGAAATGAACACTCAGAATAGAGTCTATCATTTCAGTAAAATATGTAAGACTATCTTATGAGATGGAAAAATAGGTGCTTTGAACATAAAGGGCATGGAACATGGAACATGAGTAAATTATAGATGATTAAAATGATCACATAGGTGGGCAGAGCCAATTTAAAAAATGGCAATTCTACCTGAACTGATCTACTTGTTCAATACCATCCCAATTGAATTACCAAAATTTATTTTATTGAGCTAGAAACAATAACAATCATTTAGAAAAACAAAAAGTCAAGAATATCAATGAAATTAATGAAGAAATGCAAAAGAAGGTTTAGATGTGACAGATTTTAAATTATATGTTAGTAATTATCAAAATAATCTGGGACAAACATAAAAAAGTATATTAATGGAATAGAGCAAACAAGCAATACACAGTGATTATTGATTATAGTAACCTTGTGTTTGACAAATCTAATGATTTAGGATTTTGGGATAAGAATTAATTATTTGGTTAAAAAATATTGGCAAATAACAGTCTGGCAGAAATTGAGTTTAGAGCAATATATCATTTACCAAAATAAGGTCAAATGAAAACAGGACTGAGAAAGTTAGAAGAAAATGAAACATATTACTTATTTGACTTAGAGATGAATTTATGAATACACAAGAAACAGAATTTTGAGATGTAAAATGGATACTTTTGATTACATTAAATTAAAGAAAAAGTTTTGTTCAAATAAAACCAATGTAGCCAAGATTAGAAAAAAAATGTAGCATATTGGGAAAAATCTTCATAGACAATTTCTTATATAGAGGTCTCATGTCTCAAATATATAGAGAATGTTGTCAAATTTATAAAAACATAGGTCATTTCTCAATAGATAAGTGGTCAAAGGTTATGAACAGAAAGCTTTTTGATGAAGAAATCAAAACTGTATCAAAGTTATAACATATATAAAGTTAAGTCAAAATTATATAAATGCTCTAAATCATTATTGATTAGAGAAATACAAATTAAAACAATTTTGAGATACCATCTCATACCTATCAGATTGTCTAAAATGATAAAGGGGAAAATGACAAATGTTGCAGGGGATATGAGAAAATTGGGATATTATACAGTGGAACTGTATCTCATCCAACAATTTTGGAGAATAATTTATTTTTGGAGAATAAACTATGTGTGCCCTTTTACATAGCAATACCACTATTAAATCTGTTTCTAAAGGTGATCAGGAAAAAACAAAAAGAATCTATCTGTTCTAAAATATTTATAGCAGTTCTCTTTGTGGTAGGAAAGTACTGGAAATTGAGGAGATGCCAATCAACTAGAGAATGGTTAAGCAAGTTATGGTATAATATTGTAATGGAATATTACTGTGCTGTGAGAAATAATAATCTGATTGGTTTAAAAAACATGGGTAGATGAATGAAATAATTATGAATGCAATGAGTATAAGAGAATATTGTATATATTTACAATGTTGTTCTGTGAATAACAGTGAATGACTAAATTGTTCTGAACATTATAAATGCTCAAATCAACTTCAAAGGGCCTATGAAGGAAGATACTATCCACCTCCACAGAAAGAACTGATAGAGAAAAGTATGCATAGTATGACACACATGTGTGTGTGTGCATGTGTGCACACATGTGAAACAGTGGCCTTCTTTAGTGTAAGGTGGAGAAGGAAGGAGTGAAATAGTTCAAAACCTAAAATCTAACAAAATAAAATAAATTTAAAAAAAAAAAGAAAATTTTTGCTGCACGGTGGCCAAGGTTCATTTAAAAATCATCCTCCAAACAAACAAAATTTGTTAAGTATTCCCTATGCTTTAGAAGTTGTACAAAATGGAATACAACATATTCTTTGATAAGTAAATAGAGCAATAATAAATAGATATATACAAAATGGATGCAAAATTATTTAAAGATACGCAACTTCTGTGGGAATCATAAAATGCCATTTGAAGGAGATGGCTCATGGTCCTTTAAGCACCTAGGTTTTTTTTTTTTTTTCAATTGGTTGCAAGAGGTGGGCATGAAAAAGAAGACCATTTCATGAATGGATCAAAGGATCATAGATTTAATGCTGGGGAAAAAAAAAGATTAGAGAACATTTTATAGATGAAGCCCAAATTGAGTCCCAAAAATGTTAAGTGTTTTAAAAGATGACAAAGTTCAAATTCATAGAATTTAAATGGTGTGCCCATTTTCAAAGAATGAACACAGGATTTGGAGGACAGAATTTGAACAAAGTATTTCCTTACTGCAAGTCTAGTACTCTATCTATCATGCAACATATTACCTCCTAACAAATTACTATAAGGACAATTTGGTGAAAGAAAAGTACCTCTGTGAGGAACACTAACCAACCAAAACCAATCAAACAAAAAACCCATTCATTTCCTTTTTGGAAAAGACAACTAGAATAAAAATTTAGGGTGAGGATGTATTATATATACATATGTGTATATATGTTTAGTTTATCTAGATTCCAGAAAAGTATTTATTCAATATTTTGTGAACAAAATGGAGATATTTATAAGTTTTTTTAATTATTAGGCCCAAGAAGTAGTCAACAATAGGTTTAACAAATGAAATAAACTTTCTTGACAGAACTTTTTTTTATGTCAATCATATTTTAGGAATGGTGTTATAAAACTGAAATATATCCACTGGCAGATAATCATGATAATTATGGGATTGGCTAACATACTATGTGAGACTCATTTGAAGAATCTGAGGAACCATTAACCAAAATTTTGGAAGTTTTAAGAAGGCATGATAAGTTTTCAAATATTTATTGTTTTCTTAGGTGGAAATCAAGTTATATTTGTTCTCCTTAGTCTGGGAAGGAAGAAACAGGTTTTGGTTCTATGTAAGGTGGAAAAACAAAACAAAACAAAATATTCTAACACTTAGAATGGTCACCAAGCTGGATGCATGTAGTGTCTTCTTAATTTTTCAAGTTGAGCCTGGATTACCTTTTCTCAAGGATTCTTCAGAGGACATTCTTACTAATCTACCAATTGGACTTGGCCCTACAAGGGCTTTCCGTATAAGACTCTGTAAGATTATGTGATTTTGATATATAAGAATTCAAGCCATTCTCCAATTGATAAATGGTCAAAAGATATGAACAGACAATTTTCAGACAAAGAAATTGAAACTATTTCCAGGCACATGAAAAGGTGCTCCAAGTCACTATTGATCAGAGAAATGCAAATTAAGACAACTCTGAGATACCACTACACACCTGTCAGATTGGCTAAAATGACAGGAAATGATAATGATAACTGTTGGAGGGGATGTGGGAAAACTGGGACACTGATACATTGTTGGTGGAACTGTGAACGGATCCAACCATTCTGGAGAGCAATTTGGAACTATGCTCAAAAAGTTATCAAACTGTGCATACCATTTGACCCAGCAGTGTTTCTACTGGGCCTATATCCCAAAGAGATTTTAAAGGAGGGAAAGGGACCCACATGTGCAAAAATGTTTGTGGCAGCCCTTTTTGTAGTGGCAAGAAACTGGAAATTGAAAGGATGCCCATCAATTGGAGAATGGCTGAATAAATTATGGTATATGAATGTTATGGA
>JAJPUD010000579.1:346498-392272 GCA_023553655.1 Myrmecobius fasciatus
GAGGTTAAGTGACTTGCCCAGGATCACATAGCTAGGAAGTGTTAAGTGTCTGAGGCCTGATTTGAACTCAGATCCTCTTGAATCCAGAGCTGGTGCTCTATCTACTGCACCACCTGGATGCCTTGATCATATCTTATAGAACAATAATATTCCATAATATATGTAAACCATAATTTATTCAGTCATTCCCCAACTGATGGCCATGCACTCAGTTTCCTGTTCCTTGCCTCTACAAAAGGAACTGCTATAAACATTTTTGCACATGTGGGTCATTTTCCCTTTTTTATGGTCATTTTGGGATACAAATCCAATACAGACACTGCTGGATCAAAGGATATGCACAGTTTGATAGCCTTTTGAGCATAGATACACATTGCTTTCCAGAATGGTTGGATAAGTTCACAACTCCTCCAACAATGTATTAGTGTCCCAGTTTTCCCACATCCTCTCTAAAAATTATCATTATCTTTTCCTGTTATCTTAGTCAATCTGAGAGATGTGTAGTAGTACTTCAAAGTTGTCTTAATTTGCATTTCTCTTAGTGATTTATTTCATTTTTCATATGGCTAGAAATGGTTTTAATTTCTTCATCTGAAAATTGCTGTTCATATCCTTTGCCCATTGATAAATGGTCATTTATCAATTGAAGAATGGTTTGTATTCTTATAAATTTGAGTCAAGTCTCTATATATTTTAGAAATGGGGCCTTTATCAGAATCTTTGCATATAAATTTTTTTTGCCAGTTTTCTGCTTCCCTTCTAATCTTGTTTGCATTGTTTTTGTTTGCAAAAGTTTCACAAATGTTTTTAAATTTAATATAATAAAAATTATTCATTTTGCATTCCATAATGTTCTCTATTTTTCTTTTGGCCTTAAATTCTTTTCTTCTCCACAAATCTGAGAGATTGACTATCCCTTGTTCTCCTGATTTACTCATACTATCACTGTTTATGTCTAAATCATGAACTCATTTCAATCTTATTTTGGTATAGGTATAAGGTCAATACTTAGTTTATGCTATACATTTTTCAATTTTCCCTTCAATTTTTGTCATACAGTGAGTACTTATCCCAGAAGCTGAAGTTTTGGGGTTTATCAAACATTAGATTATCAGACGTAGACACTGACTATTGTGTTTTGTGAATCTAATCTATTCCACTGAACAACTATTTTATTTTTTTATCCAGTACCAAATAGTTTTGATAATTGCTGCTTTATAATACAGTTTTAGGTGTGGTACAAGTCAGCCACCTTCATTTGCATTTTTTTCATTGATTCCTTTAAAATTCTTGATGTTTTGTTCTTTTAGATGTACTTTGCTATTATTTTGTCTAGATCTGTAAAGTAATTTATTGGCAATTTGACTGATATGACAATGAATAAGTAGATTAAGTTGGGGGGAGTTTTAATTTTGATTATATTATCTTGGCCTACCCATGAGTATTCTTTAAATTATTTAGATCTAGCTATTTATTTGGAAAGTGTTTGGTAATTGTGTTCTTATAGTTCCTAGCTTTGTCTTGGCAGGTAGATTCCCAGATATTTTATATTTTCTAGTTATTTAAAATGGAATTTCTCTTTGTATCTTTTACTTTGTTGATAATATATAGAAATGCTTATGATTTATGTGGATTTATTTTGTAACCTGATACTTAGCTAAAGATGTTAATTGTTTCTAGTAGTTTTTAGTTGAATTTCTAGGATTCTCTAAGTGTATCATTTTATCATCTTCAAAGAGTGATAATTTTGTTTCCTTATTACCTACTCTAAATCCTTTTAATTTCCTTTTCTTCTCTTATTGCTAAAGCTAACATTACTAGTACACTATTGAATAGTAATAATGATAATGGACAACCTTGTTTCACCCCTGATCTTGTTTGGAATGTTTCTGGTTTATCCCCATTGCATATGATACTTGCTGATAGTTTTAGATAGATGCTACTGATCATTTTCAGGAAAATACCATTTATTGCTATGCTCTCTAGTGTTTTTTTTTTTCAATAGAAATGGATGTTAGACTTTATCAAATGCTTTTTCTGCATTTATTGAGATGATCATACAATTTCTGTTAGCTTGGTTATTGGTATAGTCAATTATGCTAATAGTTTTTCTAATATTGAACCAGCCCTGCATGCCTGATATAAGTCCTGCTTGGTCATAGTATATTATCCAGGTGATAAGTTGCTGCAATCTCTTTGATAATATTTTATTTAAGATTTTTGAATCAATATTCATTAGGGAAATTGGTCTATATATTTTTTTTCTATTATTTTCACATTTTTGTTGTTTTTGTTTTCCTTTCTTTTGGTTTTTCTCTTTTGTTTTGTTTTGTTTTTTTCACATTACTAATATGGAAATATATTTAAAATCATTGTATATGTATAACCTATATCAGACTCCTTATTGTCTCAAGGAGGGGGTAAGAATGCAAGTGTAAAGCAAAAACTATTTGGAACTCAAAATTTTACAAAAGTAGATGTTTAAGGCTATCACTACATGTAATTGGAAAAAATTCTTCTAAGTGAAAAAAGTTAATGCTGGTAACTTTGTTTGAAATGGGAAAAAGAAAATCAATAATGGTGTCTATATATTTGCTGCAAAAGTAACATTAGCAGTGAATTCTCTTCTGGCATTTTCTCAATGGTAGAAAACAACTTGTTCATTTTCCTCCATCCCACCCTTTCCTTACACGCTCTCTTTAGGAAAAAATGATTTAACAAATGGCTTAGCCAGCTAATAGATTAACAAGCTAATCTAACCATACATATTGACTGTGATAGAATGAAACCTAAGGTGTATAATTTGTGATAAAGTTGGGAATGATTTATGGCATTAAATCCATTAGTCCTTTGAGTTAGTAGGGCAGCTTGATGATCTAGAAGATTGTGTGGACAAATGGTGAATATGGTAGTGGTACATGAGATGGAAGAAAACAAACAGAAAATCAGTCTTGCTTTCTTTGAATTTTTTCACCCTCTGGTCAATTTAGCCCAGAGCAAATGGAGAGAGCAAAAATTACCTTTAAGTTGACTTTTTTGTTGTTGCAAATTTGTTCTATTTACAGAAATAATAAGCATTTCATGAGAATCCTAGTAAGTTCTTAATTCCAGAATTTGTCCTGTAGTTACCTCAAACTATTTAGATGTTGCCTCCTTCTGGCTGGCTGTGGAAACAAATCACTATACAGAATAAAATGTATTGGGCTTTCAGAGACCTGATACTATGTTGTAAAAGATCTCTTGGTCAGGATCTTTTATATGTATCTGGTTTTTTTTTTTTTTTTTTCAGGCCTGAAGGTGCTGTCAGAAATTAAGGTGGATGTTCTGAGGCACAAGGGGAAAGTAAAGGAAGAGATAGTGTCTGTTTCTCTAGACCATGGACATGTCTAATTCATTATTGCAAGAGTTAATGCCATACATATCTAGATGTTTTGATATGACTTTTTTTCTATACTATAAAACTAAAAGAATAACAACAGTAGTGATGATGATACTAAAAATACAATAATGATAACTTCTGAGAATTTGTGTTCTTTGTATTTCTGACAAGGACTTGAGTTCAAATCCATGCTGTGATACTTAATATTTATAGGAGTTTGGTGAAGTCACTAATCTGTCTGTCTCTCAGTTTCATTGACAAAAAATGATTAAGTATGAAAGTCATTCCCTAAGGTGCAATCCATCTCTAGCATTATGAATCTATTTAAGGGTAAATTTAATAGTCAAGAAGTTAAAGGATCATGACTAAATATTTTGGAAAGTCTATCTGTCAGCTATTGAATCAGCCATGTATGCTTTATAAAAAATAACCTATCCTAAAAGGAAATTTGAATTGAATTTCATTTTTGCAATGATTAAAGTAGTAAACTATAATGCTTTAGATGGATATATTGTAAGGAATTTCTAAATTTGAATTTATACATACCCATGACAATAGTGGCACGTATAGAAGTATTTAAATGTCTTCTGACTGGGGCAATGAGCGACACCACAGCCAATCATATAAGAAGTGGACCAAACAGTCTGAAAGGAGAAAATCAATGTGGTTATCAAATTTAAGTTGTGTTTTAAACATTTTTTAAAGCATGAATCCTCACATGCCAATGTTTAAAAAATATTTTGAGTCTGCAGGTGTTTCAAGAATAGCATATATGAAAAAGTCACAAAAATTGGTCTTTTCTCACATTTTAGGTCTTACAATTATTCTGGCTAGAACCAAAGGAAATCAAGCAGAAAAAAATCCTGAGAGTTAATGAGGAATATGATTATTCATCTCTTTTAATTTTTCATTTATATTTTATGGGAATTTGATGTGCCTCTGTTTCAAAATTTTGAGGAGATAGTGCTTGCTTTTCTTCCTGAACAATTTTTGAAAATGGAGCAAACCACATATATGAAAAGTTATTATACGTAAAATTCCCATTCCTTTTTGTCAACTAATAAGATGAGAGTTCTTGGAGTAATTATGACTGATAAGCATACATTTCATTCAATAGAGAGATACATTTAATGACAGCTATCCAGCATGTGAACTATCAGGGATACTTCTGCCTCAATAATAAATACAACAACTCATTAACATGATATTAATATTATTAATATTTCAGAGAAATGAGATTATTGTTAAAGATTAGGTTCTCAGTTTATAGAAATCATGACCAACTGATATGTTTCCAAAATGCTTAGATCTGACTTTATTTGTGTGAGAAGTGTTTTGTAATTATGTTCATAAAATTTTTTGATTTGTCTTGGCAGTTAGACTCCCAAGTACTTTATTTTGTCCACAGTAATTTTAAATGGAATTTATCTTTCTATCTCTTGCTGATGGGCTTTGTCAGTAATATATAGAATTGCTGATGATTTGTTTGGGTTTATTTTATATGCTGCAACTTTGCTAAAGCTGTTAATTGTTTCAAGTAGGTTTTTGTATGATTTTCTAGGATTCTTTAAATATAGCATCATATCATTTGCAAAGAATAATACTTTATCTCCTCATTGCCTATTCTAATTCCTTTAATTTCTTTTTTTTTTTATTATTGCTAATGCCAGTATTTCTAGTACAATGTTGAATAATAGTGGTGATAATGGGCATTTTTGTTTCACCCCTAATTTGTTTGGGAATGTGTCCAGCTTCTCTCCAGTAAAAATAATGCTTGCTGTTGGTTTTACATAGATACTGCTTATTATTTTAAGGTAAGCTTCCTTTGCCCTCCAGGATTTTCAGTAGGAATGGGTATTGTATTTTGTCAAAATCTTTCTCTGGCAACTATTGAGATTCTCATATGATTTCTGTTATTGATATGGTTGATGATGGTAATAGTTTTCCTGATATTGAATCAGCCCTGCATTCCTGGTATAAATTGTACCTGGTCATAGTATATTATCCTGTTGATAAGTTGTTAATATTTTATTTAAATTTTATTTAAAATTTTTGCATCAACATTCATTAGGGAGTTGGGTTGGTAATTTTCTTTTTCTGTTTTGCCCCTTCCTGGTTTAGTTATCGGGGTCATATTTGTGTCATAGAAGGAATTTGGCAGCATTCCTTCTTTACTTATTTTTTCAAATAATTAATGTAATATTGGAATTAATTGTTCTTTAAATATTTGGTAGAATTAACTTGTGAATCCATCTGGCCCTGGAGATTTTTTTTCTTAGAGACTTCATTAGCAACTTGTTCAATTTCCTTTTCTAAAATGGGACTATTTAAGTAATTTATTTCCTCTTCTGTTAACCTGGACATTTATATTTTTGTAAATATTTATTCATTTTGGTTAGATTGTCAGACTTGCTGCCATATAGTTGGGCAAAATAACTTCTAGTTATTGCTTTACTTCCTTTGTCATTGGTGATAAGTTCACCCTTTTCCTTTTTAATGCTAGTGATTTTTTTTTCTTTCCTTTTTCTGATGAAATTAACCAAAGGTTTATCTATTGTGCTGATTTTTTTTTCATAAAACCAACTCTTAGTTTTATTTATTAGTTGTTGTTTTCTTAGCTTCAATTTTTATTAAATTCTCCTTTGAGTTTCAGAATTTCTAATTTGGTATTTAATTGGGGAATTATAAGTGTTTTAATGGCTGTTTGTTAATTAATTACTTCATTGCATTTATTATATAAGTATATAAATGAAAAATGCATTTTGGCCCAGAAAGACTTATATGAACTTATGCTGAATGAAGTGAGCAGAACCAAGAGACCATTGAATACAGCAACAACAAGATTATGTCATGATCAACTGTGATGACTTTGGCTCTTTTCAACAATGTGATGATTCAAGGAAAGTCTAACCAGTCTTGGGATGGAAAATGCCATCCACATCTAGAGAGAGAACTATGGACACTGTATGTGGATTGAAGCATAGTATTTTCATTTATTTTATTTTATTTCTTCTTTCTTTTTTTTCTTTTTGATCTGATTTTTCTTGTAAACATGACAAATATGGAAATAGGTTTAGAAGAATGGCACATATTTAATCTCAGTCAGATGGCTTGTCTCTGAAAGGGGGAAGATAAGGAAGGGAAGGGGAAAATTTGGAACACAAAGTTTTACAAAAGTAAATATTGAAAACTATCTTTGCATATATTTGGAAAAATAAAATACTATTAAAATTTTTAAGGCACATTTCCCCAGACTATGATTTATAGGTAATCAGCAGTTATACTGTACTGATTTATCAGACTAGTTATTTAGACAGGCAATAATTTGCTCAAGGAATAAAATAAAAAGAAACAAAAACCAGTTTGTATCTCATTTGGGAAAGTTTCTAAGACTTCAAAATTGCAATCTCATCAATGTAGCATGAATACTAAGTATATAAAACCAATATTCTTCTCATGATACTATATGGGTAAATCATAAAACACCACAGTCTTTGAACTAAAATTAGAAATAACTAAATGATAAAGGAAATACATGTAATCATCATATTTAGGCTTCATGATGTATATTACCAAGAATGATCTGCACATTAATAGTATCATGAAGCATTTTATCTAAAACATACATGACAAGAAAAGGAGATAGGCATTTCTCAGTGAAATAGGAAACAAAAGACTAGAAATTCTTTCCAGTGTAAAGGAAGGCACCTCTACAGTTATGGGGAAAATATCTACAAAATATTTATGTGAAAACATTGATGAGAACTGAAGCATGAAGAAGATTCAATTTTCATCTGAATAGATTTTCCTCATTAATGAAGTCCAGAAGTAAAATTGTTCCAATTATATAGAACATAGGTCAAAAAGTTTATGCTTATTGAGTTAGATAGTAATGCATGTATAAAATGGACACAATGTTAAAGTAGGAATCTGAAAGCAGAAATAAAAATTGGTTTTCTCTTTCAGTTATCTCAGGACTACATTGAACAAAAAGCAAAAAACTAAGTAACTAGCAATAATGTTGAAAGCCATCTCTGAATGTTACAGGGCCATTTCATTCACTTTCTCCTGCAGTAAATCCTATATATTTTACTGTGCAATTGTTCTCTGTTTCATTATATCATTTTATAAGCTTAAAAATAAACTTTTTCTTGGGGGGAGGAAGAAATAATTTTTTCTCTTTTATTATACATGGTACAAAGTATTTTGGATTTAGGGTTTTCTTGGCAGAGATAGTAAAGTGGTTTGCTATTTCCTTCTCCAGCTCAATTTACAGATGAAGAACCTGAAGCAACAAGATTAAGTGACTTGCCCAGGGTCACACTGCCAAGAAGTGTCTGAAGCAACATTTGAATTCAAGAAGATGAATCTTCCTGATTCTAGGGCTGGTATTCTATAAGCATTGCCATCTAACTTCACCTTATACATTCTTAACCTTATATAATTAAGGATGCATCACTAATTTGTATAAAATATCAATGCAAAATATCTTACCTGAGTATAGTGGCCAACTACTGATCCTGGTTTTGTTGGCCCAGACCCATATGTGAAGTTTTTTGACTCATCATACCACATTTGTATTACATCTGACCATGATAGAGGATGAGAGGCAAACAACAAATTTTCTCCACATAAACTGTCTAGAAGTATAAAAATCTCAGGGTCATACATTATACAGTTGGAAATAGAATTTTTCCATTTAGAATTAGAATATTAATATTAGAATAGAATTTCTATTTGGGAGCAAGACTGTTATTTAATTTTGTTTAATCCTATGACTTGTACATAGTAGGCTCTCAATAAGCCTATCTTTGTTATTACTTTTTTTTGAAGCAGATCTACCAAACTTTTTTTTCCCTTTCTTCTCATTTTATAAATATTCTGTCTTATTGATACTATTGAAAAAGTGACATTTGATATGGTCAGATCAGCCACATCACTGATTGTTGGTTCACTTCTCTATTTTTAGTGGTTTATCTCTATGTATTCCCATGGACTGAGCATGCAATGCTCTAATTTTGCTCTAATTTTTGCTCTGATAACCCAGAGATCCCAATTCACCATGAAAATATAATCATGTAACATAGGAACACACATGTGCATATATCTATACATATTTATGCATATATGCATATACGTGTATATATATATTCTAGAAACATAAATACATAATGTGAAATATATTATGAATGGCATATTACCATTCAGAGTATTATATAACATATACTATATTATATATGTAACACAAGTAAAGTATATAAATTTATTTTATCATTTATATATAGAAATGATATTTTATAATATATTATTTATATTTTATAATATTAGATGTTTAGACACTGGAATTTGAGAAAGTACCTTTCCATAGCAAAATAAAAATGTTAGACATAAACTAAGTCCTCCAATCATAGAATCTAAGATATAAATCTGGAGAAGATTTTATATCATCTAGGCAAATCTATTTATTTTTATAGATGATGAAACTGCACAGTAGAGAAAAGAAGTGGTTTGCTTCAAGTCCCTCAGGTGATATGTGACAGCATTGATTCAAACTCAGGTTCTGTCACTACAAGTTTAGTATTCTTTTTTAAAATTAATTTTTATAAAGATTTTTATTTTCAAAATACATGCATAAATAGTTCTCAACATTCACCCATGCAAAATCTTGCGTTACAATTTTTTTTTTCTTTCTCCCTTTCCTCCACCTACTCACCTAGATGGTAAGTAATTCAATATATGTTAACTGTGCAATTTCTCTATACATGCTTTTTTTTTTTTTGCTTTTTGCTGAGGCAATTGAGGTTAAGTGACTTGCCCAGGGTCACACAGCTAGGGAATGTTAAGTGTCTGAGAACAAATTTGAACTCAGATACTCCTCATTTCAGGGCTGGTGCTTCTATACATATTTTTACAATTATGATGCACAAGAAAAATGAGATCAAAAGGGGAAAAACTGAGAAAGAAAACAAAATGCAAGCAAACAACAACAAAAATTGTGGAAATATCATACTTGTGATCCACATTCAGTCCCTACAGTCTTCTCTCTGGGTGCAGATAGGTCTCTCCATCACAAGACCAACAGAATTGGCCTGAATCTCCAGGTACAGTATTCTTTCCTTGGTAACACACTGTCTCTGCTGAATTGCTAGTTCTGGGACTTGGTGAGACTCTATCACATCTCTGTCTATATGTCTATGTCTATGTATATGTGTATTTATTTTTCAGTATGTCTATTCTTTGAATAATTCTGTGCCTTATTTTTAGTTGAACTCTTATGTTTCATTATGGTCAAGGGAAAGCATCATCACTCTATTAGAAATTTATTACATGAACGAACCCAGTCATCACATACCTTGGAAGCATATGTCAATTGAATCTATATATCAAAGTTTCTCTAAAAGTATTTTTCAACTATGTTTATTATTATTATTATTATTATTTGATACTTATTCTACTGTTGCTCTTATCAAATATAATAAAGAGGCGATATATTTTATGCTACTTATTCCTTAAGCATTAATCATCCTACTTAGATAGTTTTATGGTATGTGAATTCTTTGAAAGAAGAGACTCAACTTTTGCTAATTATAGTCATAGTTTTTCAGCAGAGTATCTGATATACAGTAGGGATTTAGTAAATGTATAATGACTTTCGTTTACTTTCAGAGAGAAAGTTTTTTTAAAAATTGGCTATGGCTATGGAGAGTAAGCATGTGCTTCCTGTACATTTCTGCTGTATGGTTTTCTAGAAAAAAGCCAAAGAATGGCAGGCATAACTTGCCAACTCAACTTCTATGTAGTCATAGAACAGTAATTATCTCTTGCTGGCATGTAAATGCCAGGAAGATAATTTGTGTATTTATAAAAAGTGGCATCTGCCAAAATTCTCTTGGGGCATAATCTTTTTATAAAATAGATCCATTTCAACTTGCTCAGCCAACATTAACATAGAATATTCTAAGACTGTCAATTGCATATATAATATTTCATATAAGCAATATTTATTGGTAAAAAAAGGAAATGACTGAAGAATATCCATAGGATCTAATAGGTAAGTTCTTTCAGGTAAGCAATCTATTCCTTTCCTAAATGCAGTATCATCCTCAAAGTGCTTTCTCTCTCTGTCTCTCTCTCTGTCTCTGTATCTCTCTCTCTCTCTCTATCTCTGTAAAATTCTCTCCTTTTTTTCATCCCATTTATCATCAATCCATACATCACCTATCTACCTGCTGCTTATCTTAGTAATAAACATATTGGTACTTATTGGTTCTTTTTTTCTCTCTATGTTTAAAATTGAATTTAGAGAAAGTAGATCTCCATAGCAAAACAAAATATTAGAGACAACTAAGTCTTCCAATAATAAAATCTAAGAACTAAATCTGGAAAGTACTTTATAAATTACTTAGGTCAATCTATTCATTTTATACATGATGAAACTAAAGGCTGGGTAAATGAAGCAGTTCTCCTGAGGCCATACAGGTGATATGTGACAGAATGTAGGTTCAAATGCAGGTTCTTGTGACTCCAAGTTCAGTACTCTTTCCTAAGTACCATACTATCCCTGCTGAATTCCTAGACCTTGGAATTCTGAGTTACTTAAGTCAACTATAACTAAATACCTACTTGTAACTCTCCTTTTGAATTGGGGGCTATGATTCTTCTTACATTCTTTTGACCAATTTCTGGCATTTTGTGCAGCATTTTCATTCCATTCCTTAAGTTGAAGAATAAGAATAAATGGCTATAATTAGCTTATATTTTCTCGATAATCAAATTCAACTTAGCATATTTATTAATTCTAAAATATGAAATATTCTCATAGTTGTGAAATAGCTAAAAATGGTAATAAATCATTCCAGGGCAATATGTGAAGCAACATTTGGGAGAATTGAGAAATAATTTTAACATTCCCAAGCTGCTCCTTTGTGCAGACTCATCTTATTTTTAAACACATATGTTCTTCATTTTGCTATTTGTTTGCATTCTTACAATTACTTCATCTCTACAAATTCAAAGTTATAAGTAACTTGAAATCAAATAGAAAGTTACATAGTGAAATATAAATTCTTATCAGTGATAAAACACGTGCAAGAAATAGCTGAAGATATAGAAATGTATGATCAGAAAAAGAAGTGCACTGTCATATGCTGAGAAAAAGAGACAATATGACATATAAAAAGACTTACATAAAGATCTCTTGTGGGGACATCTATGAATGGAGAAGCATTATATAGGTGCATTATAGAAGTAAATATATTCTGTGATCTTATAAATGTGGGTTTAAATTTTGACTTTGTTACTAAATAGCAATAAGTATCATTACTTTCTGTAAATATATATATATATATATATTTACTAGTCCTGTTATTTCACTGAGGTGTGGACTTCTAGATGAGAAAACCCCTCCTAACAATGTAAAATGGTAGCTATTCTTCAATTTATAGTCTGAGGGAGTTAACTCAGACACTGAAAAGGTACATAGGACTTAATGTCAAAGTTAATATGGTAGAAGCAGGATTCAAATGATCATTTTCTTGAACCCCAAGCCAGTTCTTCCTTTACTGAGATATGTTGCATCTCTGTTTACAATACCATCAAGGGGTCTTTAATGGTCCCTTCAAGATCAACTCTTTTTAATTCTAAGGACTCCCAGGAATTAATCTTCATAATCTGAAAAGTAGATGTCTCTGTAATTTCAACTGTGCAAGGAAGGATTCCTTCCATCAGTGCCATACCAAATTACCCTGTAAAATTCTTGTCCAAGTTGTACCATAGAGGAGATCCACATAATTTACACTTTCCTAATATATTTTATCTTATCTTAATATATTATGAATGCAAGACATTCCCCAAAATGATTTGGAGATTCCCTTTGCCTAATGACTAAAAAGACCCATTGATTCATTTTAGAATGAGGAACAGACATGCTAAACCTAAAATTGTGGGCATACACTCCCATCTAGTGGTAATTTGGGTGAACTTAAAAATACCCATCTGTTTTTTTTTTTTTTTTAATGTTTAATACTATTTCATTATTCTGTTTTTGTTTATTTTTGTTTTATTTTGTTTGTTTTATTTTTAAACTGGTTAGTCCAGCACAATATGGCCCTTGTAATATTGTTTCTTAGGACAGTGATAAGAAAATAAAGATGAATGAATACCTTCTCATATGAGAGCCATTCAATTTTATTTGGATTAAAGTTATATCCCCATGCAATTTGATATTTACAGATAAAAGCTATTATAGAGAATACATACTTAAAATGAAATATGTCACCTTTATTGGAGAATCAACTCAAAGCATGTAAGGATCTGTTACTGAGTTGTTATATTGTCCTGACTGCTTTGGGTCAAGAGCAAAGAGGCCTTAGCTTTAGTCACTGATTAGCCATATGATCTAGTCATTTCTGATTATATATACCTGACTTCAGGATCCTCACTTATGAAATTAGAATACTCAAACAGATTATCCATAATTCTCCTTCAAAATTCTAAAATTTGTATAAAGCCATTAAATACCATCTTGCCTTGGGCTTCATGTGACTATATCTATTTGCAACTAGAAATTTTTATAACTATAGTAAATTCTGAAACACTTAAAAATTATTAAAATATACCTTAAGTCCAAAACACCTCTCAAACTGAAGTCTTTTGGGATTAATTATGACCCATCCTGAATTTGACCATTGTGCTAATCTTCCTAATTTCCCCCCCTTATATTACATTCATGTTCAACAACTTCCCATTTTCCATTGGATCAAGTCTAGCTTTCTCATATTGGCATTCAAGGATCTTTATAATCTAGACCCATCTTAATTTTGTCATTTCATTCTTCAATATGAACTATCCATTCTAGGACAGCTATTTTCTCCACTGTTCCCTACATACACCTTTATTTTTGACACCTCTTAACTTGAAAAATCTTCTTCTTGTTGTCTCTACTTAAGCAAATCTTTATTCTCCTTTCAGGTTTATCCCATTTTCTGACTCTTGTTTGAATTTGCTGGACAATGATGCCTATATGACCATGTTATATTTATAATATATACATATGTGTATTATATATGTGAATTATGTATGTCATAAGGCACCTAGGTGGCTAATGCATAGAGTTTGGGGATTGGAGTCAGGGAGACCTGAATTCTAATCTGGGCTTAGATAATTACATGCTTTGTGACCCTGGCCAAATAACTTAAACTCTTGGTTTGTTTTTGGTTTTGGTTTTGTTTTTTTTAAATCTTTCACATTAGAGAAGGAAATGGCAAACTATTTTCATATATTTGCCATGAAAAATCCATGGATATTATGATTCATGAGGTCTTGAAAGATCAGAATTGACTAAATGACTGAACAATTATGTATGTATATACATATTCATACAGACACAGAATTTCCATATATGCATATGTGAATATTAAATAAAGACAAGAGGCTATCAAGTCAGGTAGCAGAAGTAAAAAATAATATAAATAATATTATATACATATATATAATATAAATAAAAATAATAAAATAAAAATATATAAATAAAAAATAATTTTTCCTTGATCTGTGATACCAAGACATATATAAAAATATGTACATCTAATAAAAATGGATAAATCTTTTGATTTCCAATGATAAGCTTTGTCCAAGGAAAGACAGCCAAACAAATGATAAGCACTGCACTACTGGTGGTTAATTAAAACAAAAAACCCAAAAAAACCCCACAAGAACAAAAACACATTACCAGAAGTAACACAAAAAGTATGGCTAATGACTATGAGGGCTTGGGCAAGAAATTGAAAGAACATGGGCTGTATTTTCTTTTTTATGCCCGATGAAGACAAGGTATACCAGAGGGAAAACTTCTATTTTCAAAGTTACCAATAATGTATTAACTAATCTAATGGCTTTTCCTCATGGCTCATCCTTTTGGAACCCTTTGCAATTTTTTATTCCATCTATTGCCTTCCTCTCTTAGACAGTCTTTCCTCTGTGTTTTGATGACACCACTCTGTTTATCTTCATATCTGCTCTCTTTTCCTTGGCCTAATTTTTTGGCTAGATCTTTATCTTATCAGACCAAGTCACTCTGTTTACTATTTAGGAGTCTTCATTCCTCTTCTTTTCTATTTCTAGACTATTTCTCTTGGTGATTTCATTAGTTCCCATGAATTCAATTATTATCTCTATGCAAATGATTCCTAGATCTTTATATCTAACCCTAACTTCCAGTTTGCATCACCAACTGCTTTTTGTACAGCATCTACTGAACGTCCTTTAGGTATAACTCAACATGTTCAAAATGAAAGTCATTATTTTCCCACCAAACCTCCCCTCTTCCAAACTTGCCCAACATTTTTTATGTGACCAGATCACCTTATTTTTCAACTTTGGTGTCATCTTGAACTATTTTCTTCCTTTCATCCCAAATGAGCAATCTGTTACCAAGTCTAGTTATTTTTGCAATCACATTTTCTCTCATATTTCTCCTTTCCACTTACTTAAACAGTCACAAACATACAATTTCACATCTTTTCATGCTTGTATTATTCCAATATCTTCCTAGTTATTCTTATATCTCTTCCTATTTTAATCTATTCTTCACTCAGCCATGGGAATGATTTTCTTAATTTGGAAGTCTAAGTCACAATCCCTATACCTGTGTAAATTCTAATGCCCTCAATTACTTCCTATATTAAATATGAAATCTCCTGACAGCTAAAATCATTCAAAAGTTTATACTTTTCCACCTTCAGAATTTTCTTAAACTTTACTTCTTGCTGTCCCCTATGATTCCCCAATTTTGATCTTTTTAATCTTTGTAGAAGACATTGCATCATCTCTCCCTTTTTACTAGATATACCCTCTTGCTAGAATGTCTCCTCTATTCAAACTTTCTTACTAATTTAATTTTTTAAAAAATTCAATTCAGATGGCATGTTTTTCAGGTGGCCTTTCCATTCTTGTCAATACCCCCAACACTCTGCAATCCACTTCCCTCTGACATAACCTCTATTTATATTGTATATATCTTATATACACTTAGTTATTCCTATGTTGTCTTTCCAATTAGAATATGAGCCCTTGGAGATCAGGGCCCAGGTTTTGGTCTTTCCTTTTATCCCTAGAAATTAGCAGAGAAAATTGCCCATTGTAAACATTTAATAAGTTTTTATGAAGAATAAGGCATAATGAGTGGGAAATGTGTAAGACTAGGCAGATGCAGTACAGACAGGTTATAAAAAGCTTTAAATGATAGGGTAATTTAATTGTTTCCTAGATATTATATCCTTCAATTTTTAGCTTAAGTACTGTCTTATACATTAAACCATTCCAGTTTGCCTAGATGCTAGTTCTTTTTTTTTTCTTCCCCATTATCTTTTTTTTCCCCTTCAAGGCAATCAAAGTTAAGCGATTTACCCAGCATCTTATGACTAATAAGTATCTAAGGCCAGATTTAACTCAGGGCCTCTTGATTGTAGCACCACTGCTGTATCCATTATACATTTTTTTCTTTGGGGGGGTGTGGGGAAGAGGTTAATTACTCATAAACAAGTAGGATAGGACATCTCTTGCCATTATTTTTGTTTTATTAAAGCTTTTTATTTGCAAAGCATATATCTGGATAATTCTTCAACATTGACCCTTACAAAGCTTTCTGTTACAAAATTTCCCCCCCTAGTCCTTACCCCTCTCCTAGATGGCAGGAAATCCACTACATGTTAATTATGTTAAAATACTTGACAAATCAAATATATGTATACATATTTCCACACTTATTGTTGTGCAAGAAAAATCATATCTACAAGAAAAAAAATCAGAGAAAGGAAACACAATGCAAGCAAACATCAATAGAGAGTATGAAAATGTTATGTTGTGATCCACATTTCATATCCTTCTCTCTGGGTGAATATGGCTTTCTTCAGTGAACAATTGGAGGTGGTTTGAAACATTTCATTGTTGAAGAGAGCCATGTCCATCAGAACTTATCATCATATAGTATTGTTGTTGCCGTGTATAATGATCTCCTGGTTCTGCTCACTTTGCTCAACATCAGTTCATCTTGCCATTACTTTTTAATAAGGTACTGGAAGTTCACTCAGATAATCAGTATAACTGACTAGGCTAAGATTCAAGTCTCATGTTCCAGGGCCTAGAAACTAGAGTTAGCAGATTCCTACTGTTGGAGTATTATACTTTACTCACTTCATAATTCATTTCTTACCATTTTCAGCATGTTTCTGGCTTTGGGAATTACTCCCCTCCTAAGAGCATTGTGTTTGTCAACAATTTCTTCCTGGATATTCTCAACTTTAGTAGAAACAGTTTCATATGGGACAATTACTGGTTCACCCTGTTACAAGAAAAGGTTTTTTATTATTAAGTTTAAATATAATTATGTTGACGAATTACTAAGAAGTTGTGTAACCAATCATATTTGAAAGGAAAATTCTTCCAAGAAATATGGTATTGTTGAATGCCTTATTTCTTTCTGTGTTCTCTAACTCTCTCTCTCTTTTTCCACATAGGTGTTTATTTACTTTATATCTACACATATTTATATATACATATCTATATCTATCTATCTATCTATACATATATATATGTGCTCATTGATAGTTGATCAATTATTAGCAGGAAAGTAACATAATCAGATTGGATCAGATTGGCTGGATTATGATATTGATATGTATATATGAATATATGTCATAAAATATGCTACAGTAGATAAGAAGAGGCAGGTAGCAAACAATATTCTATGAATAGGACAGTAAAGATATTTTAAGTAATAATGACTATGACAACAGTCAGTGAAAGTAGATGGTCCTCTCTATCAGAGAATTTTAGGCTAATCAATTTAGAGCTGGAAAGTACTTTAAAAGTCATTTAGTCTGACCTGTCTTCTGCCACTCATACACAAATGAGGAAACAGCATGAGAGAGGGACAGTGACATGACTGATACAAAGTGTGACAAAACTTAATTTGAATCCATCTTTTGACTTCAAACTCATCACTATTTCTTTTGTACCATATGATCACAGTTCCTTGATATTATTTAAAAAAAAAGAACTGTGCAATTAGATTATAAATACAATATAAAACCTCCCATCTATAAGTAAATCAATTACTTCTAAGATTAAATATGAAATCTCCTGGCACTTAAAATAATTCAAAAGCTAACACCTTCCCACCTTCAGAATCTTCTTAAATTGTATTCTCTTCTGTGTACCTTATGATTCAACATAAGACATTGCATCATCTGTCCCTTTTTATCTCTTATCTGTCCCTTTTAATCTTCCCTATTATCTTTTTTCTTCCTCATGAAGGCAGAGTTAAGTGATTTACCCAGCATCACATGACTAGTAAATATCTCAGGCCAGATTTATACTCAGAGCCTCATGACTCTAGGACCAGTGCTATATCTAATATACCAACTATATACTCCTCATTCCTCCGTTATATTTAGTTATTTTTATTTTGCAAGCATTTTTGGATTGTATTTGTTTTGTAATTGCTATTTTCACCAATATAATATAAGCTCCCTGAGAAGTCTTTGAATTTTTAGCATCTAGCACACTGATTGATGAACAGGACATTTAATGATGACACTGATTTATCAATTGTTGAACAAAAAATAACATAATTAAACTGTGCTTAAAACATGTTGATAAATTGTATATCTGTGAAATCCCCTCTCATCACATAGCTAGAAGAATAAATAGTAAATGACCAACAAATTCTTATTGATTAGATTGAATTTTGTTTTGCATTGCTTTTAATGAAACCAAGTTCTCAACATCTCTGGGATGTATATTTTAAACTACTACACTCTAGCTTGGCCTCCTTCATTCAATTCTCCTATTATGAAGAGAAATAAATTTCTAGATCTTCCTTGATTTCAATTTTCTTTCTTAGTGTAATTAGTCTGAACTTCAAAGCCATTTATTTGCTCAATACATCCTAATACCTGCCCCTGAAAGAGAAAAATCTCTAGGTAATAAATTTGCAATTACTCCCAAGGTGATTTTTTTGGGTGTAGGGAAGATTAATTACTCACAAATAGGTAGAATGTCTTCCCATTTTTGTTTAAGAAGTTACTGGATGGTCACTCAAAAGATCCATGTAAGTGCGTAGGCTAAGATTAAAATCTCATGTTCTAAGACCTGGAACTTTAGTTAACATTCTCCTACTGTTGGAAGATTACATTTTATTCACTTTATAGTTCATTTCTTACCATTTTCAACATGTTTCTGGCTTTGGAAATTATTCCCCTCCTAAGGGCCTTATGTTTGTTAATAATTTCTTCCTGGATATTCTCAGCTGTAGTAGAACTGTGTCGTACAGGAGAATAACTGGTCATTCTATGTACATCTATACAGATACATAAATGTTAATTGATGGTTAATCAATTATTGAGCTGGGAAAGTAACATAATCCGACTGGTCTGATTATGATACTGATATGTATATGTACATATATATCATAAAATATGCTATGGTAGCTTCATTCTGCTATCCTGTGCACTGCTGCCCTTGCTGGGGAGAGGCTGGAAAATTTGCCCGATCAACCTCTCTACTGCTCAACTAAGACAACAATCAAGTATTACAAGTGCCAAGGAAGCATCAAATGCTGAAATATTTTTTTCCCATTGAAATGCTTCGAATATTGAATTCCACAAGTTTTGAAATAGATGAGTACTAAGGTCCTGTGGTGTGTGAGTGTATACATGTGTGTGTGTGTGTGTGTGTGTGTGTGTGTAATTAGCAAAATGATCAGGTACAGAAGAGACCCATGCAGAAATGAGGCACTGCAATTAGTCAAGGATGATCTTGAGGTAATATAAAGTTGAGCTTTTACCTTTAGAATCAAGATAGTCCAGGAAGCTGTAGCCATCAAGTAGAAGAAGAGGCTTCTTAGGGCCATTTCTGAAAAAAAAAAAATGTGCATTTTTTTTTTTTTTACATCAGAGGAGAGCTGATTTTTATGAGGTAGAATACAGATTGTAAAGAGCATAGTTAGGTTTAGTGCTGATTCCAAATCCATTTGTATCTTAATCATGGTTTCATTAAACCCCCATCTTTCTTATAACTCTCCCAAGAAGACAACATTAAAACATTCATTTTTCTCTCAGTAAAGACAGGTGTAGATTCTTTTCAGAATATCTTATAAAAAGGTATTAGCCAATTTTCAAATTATTTTCATTCTTTTGAGCACATAGTTCATTAAGAATGGAATGGAATTATACTATATAAACTATTTGAAAAAATAGGGAAAGAGTTGTTCTGCGATGAAGATAGTCATATACATCCAGAGAGAGGCCTGTGGGAACTGAGAGTGAACCACAACACAGCATTTTAACGCTTTATGTGAATATTTCCATGCATTTTGTTTTCCTTCTTAGGTTGTTTTTTTCTTCTTCTCTTTCTAGATCTGATGTTTCTTGTGCAGTAAGATAACTGTACAGATATGTATACATGTATTGTATTTGTCATATAATTTATCCTATTTAGCATGTATTAGATTACCTGTCATCTGGGGGAGGGGGTGGGAGGAAGGAGGGAAAAGCTTGGGAAAAAAAAAAAGTTTTTGCAAAGGTCAATGTTGAAAGGTCACTCATATGTTTTTTAAATAAAAAGCTTTATATAAAAAAAAATAGGGACAGAAGGTGTATTACCAAATTCCTTCTATGACACAGATATGGTGCTGATAGCTAAACCAGGTAGGGAGAAAACTGAGAAAGAAAACTATAGACCCATTTCCCTAATGAATATTGATGCAAAAATTATAAATAAGATTTTAGCAATGAGATTACAGAAAGTTATCCCCAGGATAATACACCGTGACCAAGTAGGATTTATACCAGGAATGCAGGGCTGATTCAATATTAGGAAAACTATTAGCATAATCAATTATATTAATAACCAAATTAACAAAAAGCATGTGATTATTTCAATAGATGCAGAAAAAGCCTTTGCTAAAATCCAACACCCCTTCCTATTAAAAACACTGGAGAGTATAGGAATAAATGGGTTTTTCCTTAAAATGATTAGTAGTATCTACTTAAAACCATCAACAAGCATCATATGTAATGGAGTCAAACTAGAACCATTCCCAATAAGATCAGGAGTGAAACAAGGCTGCCCACTGTCACCATTATTATTTAATATTGTCTTAGAAATGTTAGCTTTGGTAGTAAGAGAAGAAAAAGAGATTAAAGGAATTAGAGTAGGTAATGAGGAAACCAAATTATCACTCTTTGCAGATGACATGATGGTATACTTAGAGAACCCTAGAAACTCAACTAAAAAATTACTAGAAACAATTCACAACTTTAGCAAAGTTTCAGGATACAAAATAAATCCACATAAATCATCAGCATTTTTATATATTAACAATAAAGTTCAGCAGCAAGAGATACAAAAAGAAATTCCATTTAAAATAACTGTTGATAGTATAAAATATTTGGGAATCTATCTGCCAAGGGAAAGTCAGAAACTATATGAACTAAACTACAAAACACTTTCCACACAAATAAAATCAGACCTAGTCAATTGGAAAACAAAATGCTCATGGGTAGGCCAAGTGAATATAATAAAAATGACAATACTACCCAAACTAATTTACTTATTTAGTGCCATACCAATCAAACTCCCAAGAAATTATCTTACAGATCTAGAAAAAATAGTAGCAAAATTCATTTGGAAGAACAAAAGGTCAAGAGTTTCAAGAGAATTAATGGAAAAAAAAAAGGCTGATGATGGTGGACTTGCTGTACCAGATCTAAAAGTATATTATTAAGCAGCAGTCATCAAAACCATTTGGTACTGGCTAAGAAATAGAGTAGTCAATCAGTGGCATAGGATAGAATCACAGGACAAACTAGGCAATAACTATAGCAATTTAGTGTTTGATAAACCCAAAGACTCCAGCTTCTGGGATAAGTACTCACTATTTGACAAAAACTGCTGGGAAAATTAGAAACTAGTGTGGAAGAAATTAGGGCTTGACCCACATCTAACACCACATACCAAGATGAGATCTAAATGGGTTCATGATCTGGATGTAAAGTGATATTATAAATAAATTAGAGGAACATAGTATAATTTACCTCTCAGACCTGTGGAGATGGAATGAATTTATGTCCAAAGAAGAACTGGAACTCTTAACTGAATACCAGATAGATAACCTTGACTATATTAAGTTAAAAAGTTTTTGTACAAACAAAACCAATGCAGTTAAGATTAGGAGGGAAGCAATAAATTGGAAAATCATCTTTACATTTAAGGGTTCTGATAAAGGCCTCATCTCTAAAATATATAGAGAATTGTCTCATATTTATAAGAATTCAAGCCATTCTCCAATCGATAAATGGTCAAAGGATATGAACAGACAATTTTCAGAGGATGAAATTAAAACTATTTGTAGTCATATGAAAAGGTGCTCCAAATCACTATTGATCAGAGAAATGCAAATTAAGACAACCCTGAGGTACCACTACACACCTGTCAGAATGGCTAAAATGACAGGAAAAGATAATGATGAATGTTGGAGGGCATGTGTTGGAGGATGCCTAACAGAAAAGGGGATAAATTTGTCCTTGAATGGAGGATCAAAGTGTGTGGTGTGTGATTAACACACCCTTCAGCTGATGATGGGTGTGGGCATGTGGACAAAGAGGGGGACCTCAGAGTGGGGGAAGGAAAGGAGGCAAGGTCAGGTGATGAGGAAGGGCAGGCCTAGGAGGAGGGGCTAGGAAAGGAGAAAAGATATAAGCCTTGCTGGTGGAAAGGGAAAAAGGGAAGGCATGGCAATAGAGACCATGGAGGCAATGGGGGCTGAATAAAGAACTGCCATGATCTACATTCCTCTGGCTTGACTCTTCTTGGTGACCAGGCATTGGGCCTGGCCGTGTGCGCAACGAAGCTCTGGAAATAAGTCCTGCTGCCCATAGGTAATTTAACAGAAATGTGGGAAGGCTGGGACACTGATGCATTGTTGGTGGAGCTGTGAATGGATCCAACCATTCTGGAGAGCAATTTGGAATTATGCTCAAAAAGTTATCAAACTGTGCATACCCTTTGACCCAGCAGCATTTCTATTGGGCTTACATCCCAAAGAAATCATAAAGGAAGGAAAGGGCCCCACATGTGCAAGAATGTTTGTGGCAGCCCTTTTTGTAGTGGCTAGAAACTGGAAATTGAATGGATACCCATCAGAATGGCTGAATAAATTATGGTATATGAATATTATGGAATATTATTGTTCCGTAAGAAACGACCAGCAGGACAATTTCAGAAAGGCCTGGAGAGACTTACATGAACTGATGCTGAGTGAAATGAGCAGAAGCAGGAAATCATTATACATGGCAACAACAATACTATATGATGATCAATTCTGATGGACATGGCTCTCTTCAACAATGAAATGTTTCAAACCAGTTCAATTTGTTCAGTGAAGAAAGCCATATACACCCAGAGAGAGGGATGTGAAATGTGGACCACAACATAACATTTTTATCCTCTCGATTGATGTTTGCTTGCATTGTGTTTCCTTTCTCTGATTTTTTTTTCTTGTAGATATGATTTTTCTTGCACAACAATGATAAGTGTGGAAATATGTATACATATATTCGACTTGTTAAGTACTTTAACATAATTAACATGTAGTGGATATCCTGCCATCTGGGGGAGGGGTGGGGAGTAGGGAGGAAAAAAATGTAGCGGAAGGCTTTGTAAGGGTTAATGTTGAAGAATTACCTATACATATGTTTTGCAAATAAAAAAAATAAAAACATAAAAAAAGAATGGAATGGAATTCATGAACAACCAAAGGATAGAAGTCTCAGGTTATTAAAAATACCTTTCTTTCTCAAGAGAACTAATTAAAATCAACTCCCCAATTCTTGTCCATAGTGGAAAAAATTACTGCTTATGAATTGGGTACCAAAAATGTTTTACTTAAAGACCAATTCTGGTTAGCTTAAAATGGGGTTAAGATGTTCTCTAGTTATAAACTAAGCTTATTTATTTCAAGAGATCTCTATAAACTTTTGATGGTAACAATGGGACTAAATGTAATGTGAAAAATATGGGCAAAGAAAACTAAGGAATAACAAATCAATATCATATGATTCATTAAAAAATCTAACTTCCTAAAATTTGAAATTTTATATTTTTAATGATGCACCTGGGCATCATAGTGAGCTAAAGCAATAACTTGCCTAAAGTTATATATCTTATTCTTGTGGGAGGATTGAAATTCATGTCTCATGGATTCTCTGTCTTAGCATTTCCATCTACTTATGGCATCTAGCTTCCATGAATAAATGAATTAAATAATTAATGAACCTAATTTTATTAAGTTACTACTGTGCATGAAGTTTTGTGAGAAGCACTTGGTATAAAGGGGGAAAAAGCCGAGTAGTACTTTCATTTTTTAAAACATTGCAGATGGAAACAATGCATTGGTAGAGGGGTAGGGGAAGACAAGCAGTTGGAAATCTTTCACATGACTTGGACTGGGTCTGAGAGTCTTCAGTCAGTTCTTCAGTGTGAGTCATACCTAATATTTCCTCAGATAAACTCTTAGTCTGTTCCTCTGCTGCCATTTTTTATTTTTCATTAGATGTGCTTCAGATCTAATTCAGCTTAAGCAGAAAGTCTTCCATTTTCATAAAATCCTCTTCATCAGACTTTTCACTTAAAAGACTAGATCCTTGTTCACCAGCACCCACAATTCAGTGTCATAACTTCTAAACATAAAGATTTCAGGAGTTTATGAAGCAGATTTTACTTTACAATACTTTCATCTTAACTTTTTTTCTACTTTGAATATATGGCATGTACTCCTTTGAAATTCCCATGAGGCCTATTATCCTCTTCTCAGAATGTTTTCAAATGTATAAAATAAAATATATAAGCTATTATGGGTTCATACAATTTCTCCCAGTAGTGAAAGAGTCAAAACCCCCCAAGAGAATCAAGGTCCCCAGATTGGAGTAAACATTTCTCAAGCCATTTTCTAGATTGAGACAGCTCTTTTGTGATGGACTTCATGGATGTGAACTAACTTAGTGATGTCTATCCTAGGAAGGTTATCTCAACCCATGTGCAGATTTATAATATTCATGTTACATAACTATTTTCCTTTCCACATGTGCACTCTAGGTACTCTGTAGCAATTTGCCACTTTTGCATGATTCTCAATAAAGATGCCATCAAATTAAGGTGGGAGGGCAAGCAATGAGAAGAAGGCAGAGGGGAAAGACAATAGAGATGTTATAAGGCAAAAGTGACAGAAATTAAGAGAAGTTAGAGAGAACTGACATTGAGTATAGTTAATTCTAAAGTTACAGACAAAGAGTTATAGGGAAATAAATCAGTAAGATCCTGCTTATAAGCAGCTAGCCAGGAGCTGGGAGCAGCTAGCTGTTGAAGAGAGGTGGAGGTGGGGCTCCTAGCAGCTATTCCTTAAGGAATTTTGATTAGAGACTTCTTAGATCTTAATCTGTCTTCCAAGATTTTAATTCTGTTTGGTTATGAAAAGACTGGACTTGCCTCCTTTTAAATTCTTTGGTCTACAGGAAGTGAACTTGATAAGAAGGAGAAATCAATCATCTCCCAGGACACATAAAAACAGCTGGTATAGTTGGCAGGGTACCAAAGAAGAAAAAAGAGGCAAATATGACTCTTCCCAGTGCTATCCCCATAGACTGGGTTCCCACATGCATATGGCAGGGTGTAGCAGAGTGGTTAGGAATGATGATATTCATATCTGTAAGAAATTCTGGAGAATATCCTAGCATCCCTCCTGAAAGCTTTGGAGCAAAGGGAAGAGGAGCTAAAGAAAGAGAAGCCCTCATTCACTGCTGTGAAAAAAGAGTGTTATTTTTGTGCCTCCTTAAGGAAACAACTCAGGATGCCCTAGATCAAGATGCCCAGCTATACAGCTTAAAGAAGAGGGATCAGTCCCTGTGAGGACATCTTTCAGCTCTGACAGAGAGGAGGACGAGAGAAAAGGAGTAACTCTTCATATTTACCCAGTGGTTACTCAGAAGATTAATCATAGACAGGATATAGGACCAGAAGAAAGTTCTATTGGTCAATCTAATGTAACAGAGCAGAGTGTTTATTGTCACTTAATGCAAGTTGAGGTAGTGGAGTTGGGGAAGCAGTTCTGGCAAAGACTAGATGAATCTTTAATAGCCTGGCTGTTGTGCCTATAGGACTCAGGAGTAGATGGCGTCTTATGCTCTGGCGAAGAAATGGAAAAGCTAGCCTCAGTAACAGCATACCCTCTATTGAGGAAGAAATTGTAGAACAGTTGCCAGAATGCACAGGGCGATCCTAACTATTTCTGATGGAATGGTGGATTGCTACAGGTGTAGCTAGAGATAAGATACATAAGAAACCTGATGATTACCTTCTGGATATTTGGTGGCAATTGCACCCTGAGCAAAGGGAAGGGAAGAAAACAGTCCCATCAAGAAGTAAGGCTGGAGGAGGACCACACAGGAGTATGAGCCAATTTCACTGGATTGTTTTGCTACGACTGGGGCAGGAGGGCCAAGGTAACTGGGTATCTGGGGATAATGGGGACCAGAGGATTATTGTTGAATTTCCAATCTACTGGACCTCCACCAGTGTTGAATGAGTTATTGCCATGGTGAACATTGTAGCTGAGTGTACTTTGTTGCATGAAAACCTTGCAAAGTTCACAAGGAAGGTTGCATACACAGATGGGTATGGAGATGAAATAGATGTGGGTACAATTAGAGACTGGATGATTGCCTCCAAAGGATATATATATATATATATATATATATATATATATATATATATATATACACTTCTTATATATATATGTATGTATGTATATATATATACACACTTCTATACTGGAATATATATTTGGTAGTGATGTATTAGCAGATTTGTGGTTGTATACAACAGCTGGGCAATTTCCCCTGAGACTCTGGGTGGCAAAGCCATCACTCAGGACCACACAAAGCATGCCCTATGAAATTATCTGTGCCTGAATGGATGGTTAATATGAAGCAGTAACATCTGCCAGGGAGGCATCAAGGAATTTCTGTCATTATAAAAGAGCTGCATAAAGAGGACAATCATCCAGGAAACCTGGAGTCCATACAATGCCCCAGTCTAGCCAGTCCATAAGCCAGATGGAACATGGCATATGACTGTTGATTAGTAGGAGCTGAATAAAGAAATCTCACCTTTGCATGATGTAGTCCCTTCTGTTTGGGACTTACTGGATCAATTGATTCTGACTTTGAGAATTTATCATTATATTTTGGATTTGGCTAATGCTTTTTTTTTTCTGTGCTGATACATGAATCATAAGAGGATGAGTTTGCCTTTATGTGGGAAGGATGGTAGTTCACTTTTACAGTATTGCCAATAGAGTATATATATATATGTAATCCCCCCATAAACCATGGGCTGATGGCCAAGGATTTGGAGGGGGTGGTGTAAACCAAAGAGTGCAAAAATATTTTATTATATTAATGATGTGTTGCTAAACTTTTATTCTCTGTCAAATCTAAAGCTCATGGCACCCTGTTATTGCACTTTTAATCATGTGGCTGGGCAGTGAATACTGTAAAGGTCCAGTGACCTGGATTGTCTGTCAATTTCTTTAGTTATTTGGTCAAGGTTGTACCTGAGGCTGTAATTGATAAGATACAGACATATCCCTGTCCAACTTATTTGGATCTGTTAGGATATTGGAGGGTATTTATTCCCCATTTGACTCAGTTATCCAGACCCTTATATAAACTGGTAAAGAAAGGAGTTGTCTGGGATTGAACAGAGGAAATAGAGCAGATATAACTAAGAGATCCATTAAGAAATCTCAAGTCCTGATAATTATTGGTTCAGGAAGGCCTTTTGAATTAGATGTACATGTGATTCCAAAAGGTTTTGGGTAGGTTTTGTGGTAGCACTTAAAGTGACTGAGGTATTCACTTACCTTTTGGAGTCAGTTGTAGAAAGGGGGTATAATCATGTTATAGTTAGATTGAGAAGCAGCTGGCAGTAGTATATGCTGTGGTCCAGGCCATAGAATCAATCACACAGCAGCCACCTGTATTGGGTTACAATACTTCATAGTGGAGTGGCTGAGATTCCCACTATGGCAAAATGGGGTATTTATCTTGAGCAATGTCGCAAGTTGTCTAGTAGTCTGTTGAGTACAAACGTGTAGGATAAACTGGGACCTTTGGAATTTCAGGACTTCTAAGTCCTGCAGGAGCTGCTTTCAATGACCCCTCACAGGGAAAAAGCCCTATATAGGAAAGGAAAAGAAATGATATCTGAATCTGCTTAGTATGCAGATGGGTCCAGTTCTGGTGTAATGCCTTGTGGATAGCTGTTGCAGTCCAGCCCTATACTCATATGTTGGGCTATGAAGCAAGAATAGTTCAAAGCAATCAGTTAGCTGAGTTATAAGCAGTGTGGCTCATAGTGTGCAGGAAAGGGATCCTTTTGATCTTGTGTCTTGGTAGTTGTTTATAAAAGACTCACACTGCAGGTGAGCAAGTGGCAGATCAACCAATGGGTGGTTTAGCATCACTCCATATGGGAACACTCCATGTTACAAAATTTATGATCATGGGAGCAGAGCAAGGAAGTTAATTTATTTATGTAAGTGTCCATTGACCATTGAAGAGACAGGTACCGATGATGCTGACATGTTGTGTAAAGTCCAGTGAGTATAAAATCCCCATGAAGGAAATGTAGACCGCTTGTTTAAAGTCTTGTGAATGTGCCCATTTTATGGGTCATGAGGTTGGATAGTGGGCTCTTGCTCAGAATGTACAATGGCAATTTCATATCCTGTGTATTCCAAAGGCTGGTTTGTTCAAAGCTGGTTTAAAAGTCTTAACCTATGAAATGCCAACTTAAAGAAGTTGGGCTGAAAGATTATGGACAGTGGTCCAAGTATTGAATAATAGGCCCAGAAAAGGGGGACTTGCCCTTGTTGAAGTTTTGCTCCAAAGGGCTGTTAACCCTATACAATTAATAGTTTCTTCACAGGATGGCCTGATAAAACCCAATATGGACGTCCAAGATAATATGCTCCGAGCAGCACCCTGTGTTTCATTGTCAGGCATGACAGTTTGGTTGGTGTAGCCTGGAAGGTGATAGCCTCTTATATTTGGTGGCTTAGTTTTATAACTCCTTGTGGATCAGGTTTAAAATAGAATTTGACAATGACTCCTTGGGTCAGCAATGTATGGCCTTTAAAGGTACAAGTTCATATGTTTTCCACCAGTCAATCCCTTTAGAGAGGGAGTTATATTCTTTTTGTATGGGCAATTATGAACAAGTTCTCAAGTACTTCTTTAGCCAGATGAGGAGTGAGCTACTACTTTTGCTAGTTGATGATTTGTACTTAGTTCAGGGTCTACATTGCTATCCCTTTAGGTGCTGGAAATGGACTGCCTTAGCATTTGCAATCTGCCAACTATAGACAGTTCCTGTGCTTTGAGGAATACAATGCATCCAAGACTGCAATGCTACAATCAGAGATGAAACAATGTAATCATCCTTGTTCTTTGTTTAGTGGTAATATTTGAGATGGTTATTCTTGGTTGACAGGGCTGACCTTAGAAGTTCCTTTTGATGCTCCTTTGTGTTGGAAAAGCCTTCATGGTTGACATGAAGTGGAGGTGCCTTATTGAAACTGTATGTCAAAAGATTATTGTGATTAATTTCCCTGTTACTGGACAAATACTTCTGTTAGCATATTATTCCATGGAGCTTTAGGGGCATGTGGTAACAATGGATAAACATACATAGTAGGGTTTTGGAAAGGAAGATGTATTGGGGGATACCCTTATTTGCCAGGCCATATAGTGTCTACTCTGCCCTTGTAGCCTCATAAATGGATACTTTTATAAACAGACATCACTTGAAGTAGCACCATGGTGGTTTTTTCTCATAGTTATATTTATATCTTGGGGAGGAATTATATATGTACAATACTAGGTGACAGCCGTAGCCCTCTATGTTGAGCAGGTTTTAAATGTCACTTGTGGTGTAATATCTCTTTGGAATGATGAAAATGGGCAAATAAGGAAAGTTGCTTTTCAGAATAGAATCGCCCTTGATCTTCTTACAGCTGCCCACATATGCCTTATTGTTATTGTTGTATATACATTCCTCATCATGGTCATAATGCTTATTTAGCTTTGCAGACTTTGAATTCACATATAAGGGCTATTCACACTCCTACTGATGATCCTCTGCAGTGGTAGTAGAATGACTTGTCCTTCATCAGAAGAGGAGTAGTGATTATTCTTTCTGTAGGAGCTGGGATCTTAATTCTGTGTTGTTGTATGTATTGCTGTTATGGTATTTGGATGCAATGTATTGGACACTGTTATAGAAATGTACAACATGCTACTGAACTTAATCTGGAGCCTTGAACAGGTGGTGTGTGGGTTCATGAAATTTCTCCCAGTAGTGAAAGAGTTAAAACTGCCCAAAAGAGTCAAAGTCCCCAGACTGGAGCAAAAATTGCATAAGCCTTTTCCTAGGTCCACATGACCCTTCTGTGATGTAAACAGGATTGTTTGTAATGTAAATTAATTTAGTGGTGTCTATTCTAGCAAGGCTATCTCAACCCATGCACACATTATATAACTACTTTCCTTTTCACACGTGTATTGTAGGTACTCTGTATTGACAATTTGCCACTTTTGTGTGATTCTCAATAAAGATGCCAACAGACTAAGATAGGAGAGCAAGCAATGAGAAGAAGGCAGAGGGGAAAGACAGCAGAAATGCCAGAAGGCAAAAATGGCAGATAGAAATTAAAGGAAGTTAGAGAGAACTGTTATTGAGTATAGTTAGTGTCTTAAGTTACAGATGAGTTAGAGGGCAATAAATCAGTAAGGAGAAATCAATCATAATGCAGGACACACAGAAACATACATGTGTGTATCTATCTATCTATCTATCTATCTATCTACATATACATGTATATATATGTATGTATCCATCTTATCTATATATACATATAGATGCATGTATATATAAGATTATAAAGTAAAACAATATTAAAATAGTTGTCAAATATATATTTTTAAAATTTTGTGGAATGCATATTGATCTAAAATATGTAAATTATGCAACTGCAATTTGTTCATTTTTTTCTTTTTTCATGTACACAGTTACTTTTACATATATTCGGGTGCATCTGGTATGGCTAGAATATGGTAGACGATGAAGCCTCCTGACTTTATTTCTGACATACTCTGGGGCTTCCCTGAGGCTTTGTATCTGGGCTAGAAAAAAGTCTGGGAAAACCACAATGATTCTGTGGGACCTAAGCCAATCCTGGCCTAGGTTCTGGAGCATATCTACATGCTAAATTTAGTAATATAGGGCTGTGTTTTGTAGATCTCTGATAAAGTTTGAGTTTACTAGGGAGAATGTTAATAGTTTCTAAAATTGTTTATCTCTAAAATACTTATATAAAATCATATATGCATCAAAGTGGTTTTTAGTACTATCACACTCAATTGATGTGTTAATTTAGTTTTGACCTTTTTTTCTTTTCCCCCTCTCTTTTAAAAAAAAAATTTGATATGTTTGAAAATTAAGATTGTGCAAAAACAAATACATAAAACTAATAGATCCCATGTATTACTTTAATGATATAAAATAAATTTAATTTCTTTTACTTCAAGCCTTTCTCTGATTCTTTTTTTTTTTTTTTATACTGGCAGTATTCTATATCCCCGAATCTTTCAGATTAGTATATAGGTTTTGTTAACATATTTTAAGTCCTATGTTACAAGGCCAAATTGATTTGGAAAACACTTTACTGCCTTATTTCTTCTAGCTTCCTCTAGGGATTCCAAGATAGTCTGAAAGTCCCCTCTGTCATCTCCAGATTCATTCAATAATTGAGCTATTCAAAGAATGCAAAGATACTCCAGGGAGCATATAATGCATCATGCTATCTCTCTCCTGGTTCATATAATCAATACAAGGCACATCAAAAGACGTATTTCTGGACATGACCACTGTGTAGATTCATTTCCTTAAATGTACTTATTAATTAAAATGTGGTTCCTTTCTACCTTCTCTCAGGTTTTATGCTGTGTGCTCATGAGGAAAGTTACTTAACATCATGGCCTCAGTTTCCTATTCTGTAAAATGGAAATAATAGCACCTCCTCCACACAGTTGTTGTGAAGATCAGATATGATAATATACGAAAAGCATGTTATAAACTACAAATGCTACATAAATGTTAGTTATCATCCATTCAGTTAAACAAAAGATTGGAGAGAGAATATTGATCTTGAAATCAATTCAAATCCCTGATCTGCTCCTTTGTGCTTGTATGACATGACACATAATTTATCAAATAAAAATAATAGCATTTCCACATTTCAAACATTGTATTAAACACTTTGTAAATATTATCTCATCAGATCCTCACAAAAATCCTATGAAGTAGGTACTATTATTTTCTCCATTTTACAGTTAAGGAAACTAAGATGAACAGAAGTTAATTGATTTGCCTAAAATCACATAGTAAGCATCTAAATCTAGATGATCATGAATATTGGCCAAGCACTCTACTCCCTAGTTGCTATATACCACATATGTATGTGGTGTGTGTATGTATGTATACATAAACACAAATATTCAGAAATATATACAAATTAAGGCAAGGATGGTTGCAGAAAAAAAAGAAAAAAAAACTATAAACCAATGAAACTTGTTGCAAAAATTTAAAATAAAATATCCACAAAGAGATTCCAGAAATGTACCACAAAGATACAGCACTTTGACCAGATAGGATTTATATGGGGCTGGACCAGATTGGATTTATACCAGGGCTGGTTCAATATTAGGAAAACTATCAGCATAATCAACCACATCAATTACAAAAGATGGATTACAATTGTAAAGCTTCATTATTTCTATTATCTGTAATTCAAAGAACAATCTAAAGTGATTCATTCTTTATTTTAGTAGTACTATACTACCATATTTTTTTTCAGTTAAAAGTCACCAATATGGTTTATCTCATGCTTATTACAATGAAAAAATTACAAATTACAAAATTACAATGAAAAAAATGTGCACTTGCCCTCATTAATGGAATTAGCTATGTGAGAAGAAAGGGTGAGACACAGCATTATTAATATTGGAATATTAGATCTATTTTATATCAGGCATGAGTCATAGGTAGCCAGTTGTATGTTTAGCCAGACTCAGAATTAACCAGGTGACAAAACGATTTATTTCAGAAATTGAGTCAAGAAGGTCCTTCCCTTAATTTTTTTAAGGCCCACCCACCTCTCAGCTATTCTTCAGGGACATATATCTAGTGGTAGAAGTTCACAAATGGTACTCCCATTGAGGTGTTGACATTTTTACTAATGACTTTATGAAATATCAGATATGCATTTGAAATAAAATCTTTTTTTCTTCATTGAAACATTTATTATTCATCACATCACACAAAATATCTGAACAATTATAAACATTAACAAATAAGCAAAACAAATAAGCAAAAAAAAAAAAATTAACAAAACGCTTAGTAGGTTGAAGGGAACAAGTACCAAAGAAAATGATGGCGAGGCAAGCTAATTGTACATTGGTTAAGTTAGACAAGCAGCACAAGTGCCGCATTCTGCAATTTTATATGAATATAGTGAATACTAATTTACCCACAGTAAATAGTTCAAATGTAACTATCACCTACTACTTATTAACAAATATAATTTCATTATTTCCTAAATAATATCAAATAAAATACACTTCTACTCTACCTTGACTAGGAGAGATTCTTGTTTTTTGAACGGCTGCACTTCAGAGTTTCAGAATACTGTCAGCAAGACTGATTAAGATCTTATGTAGATCAAGTAGGAAGTCCAAAAAAACTCACAAAAGATCTCTAAAAAGGATTTTGCTACACATTTCTCTTAACAGTAAGTCATTTAACATTATAATTATTTTTTTAATTCTAAACAAAAATGCCTCATTAAATATTTCACATTCTACAACAGATACATTTATGATATTCAGATATATTCAGATCAAAGATTAAGTAACATGCCTTAACAACTTCTTTCAAAAAAATTGAATACAAGAGAAATTTCTTATTCATCAAATAATAATTCATTGTAAAATATTTTTAAATTATGTCATATTGTAAATTGTCTATCTTATCTGCTTTAATATTTTAATTGCATCCAATATATTTAAAACCAAATACAATGTTTTCAGAATGGAGTAATTTCAGTCAATTACTGAGAAAATAATAGTTTATAAATACAGTGATAATGGGTTTGCATACATTCATATATACAATCTATACATACACACATATACATGTGTATATACATATATATGTATGTGTGTGTGTATTTATCACCTACCAGGTTTTTTTTTTCAGTTATTAATGATTATTTTAAAGAATGTAGAGGCCTGATTTTTGTAGTACTTTAGAATATTTTGTGTTGTATTTCTCAAATATTACTTGAACCACTTGCTAAAATACATTATATTAGAGATATAAATAGAAAGACTAAAGTCTTTCCCTTTGGAAGACTAGTTCAGAAGAAAATATAACCTAGTGTATATTTATTAGGTTTTGTTGTAGTTTTTAGCAATTGTAGTATATTGGAAAATTTGATCAATCTTTTAATGTACAAAGGGATAAAAGCAATAATAGCCTCTATTTCCCAGAGTTGTTGGAGGAATTATATATTTTTAAAATGTTTAGCATAATGAAAAATGAGTATTAGTTAGTAATTAGTAATTATAAAAATTTATTAATTTAAATTTATTAACTTAAAAATATTTTCACAAAGTTCCTTTATTTTTAATTGGCTTATATGGAATTAAAAAAAAAAAACAAACAAACCTCATTACTAAAGCAAATGAAGATATTTTTAAAGAAAGGTACTTTTTTTTTCTTTTTGATCTTTTTAAAAAAAATCCCTTTTCTTACCCACTAGTGTTGGGGGATATTTTTTGTAATTTTTTTTCTAAAAAACTTTTCTTTCTTCACTGGTGGGGTGACTTCCTATAATTAAACATTTTTTTTTTCTAAAAAAGCTCTTTTTCTCCCTTATATATAGGGAAAACTTCTTATTAAAAAAGCTTTTTATCCTCCAAAGTGGAGGATAACTTTAAACTTGAAAGAAAAACAATTGCTGAAAAGTAATAAAAATTTTTAGTGGTTTCCTCCTCAAAGTAGGGGCTTACCTTAGCTTGGAAGAGATGATTAGGTCTCTAAAGCTGTCCTTTCCCTTGGTGTAAGAGCTCTGAGGGAAATTCATTAAAGATGAATACTTATGGAAGAATGGAGTCAATCTCTCAGGTCTCATCTGGGTGCCAACTGTTAAAATTAAATATCTGTAATATAAAACAATTCTGAGGTACAAAGCTTCTGAGTAAATAATGATTTAATAGTAATGATCTAAAGATTACCATTGAATTAGGTCAATTAATCACTCAGTAATTTATGACAAAAGAGTGATTTACAAAGGAGTTTATTTTTATAATAGAAAAGAAGCATAAGGTTTACAGAAATAGTGAAATATAAGAACAGGGAAGTAGGTTGATTTGCAATATTTGGCTGCTAGGAGTGTTGAGGGTATAACAGATAGTTTCTAGGGTAGGACAACTGTTGAATCTGAAATGCTATTGGGTTAAGATCTGTACCTTTCAACCTGCCTGTCAAAGTGAAATTGCCTTAGGAATCTCTGCCCTACACTTGTAGAATTTTACAATGAAAAATTTTACATTAAAGGGGCCTCTAGTTTGAACTTATTTCAAGGAGGCAAGAAAAAGGGGAAGAAAGACTAGTAAAGAATGTGTTTTAATTGATAACTTAGCAGTCACTACCTGTCCTCCAAATGTCAGCTTCTACCTTAGATGATTATATTACTCCACTTATACTTCACCTCTAGCTCAAGGGAAAAAAAAATAAAAAAGAACTTAATCACCAAGATTCAAAAGGAATTAACTTTTTTTTTTTTAATTAGCCCTTCTTGAACAAAGTGAAAGGAGAGAAAGAATAAATGTGGGAAGGGGGAGATATAGTTACCAATAGTAAGTGTAAAAAAGAATTTCATAGCAAGTTTCTCTGATAAGCCCTAATTTCTTAAACACAGAGGTAATTGAATCAAATTTACAAAAAATAAGAGCCATATCCCAATTGATAAATGATAAAAAAAATGATCTTTGCCCAAAGGACTATAAATTCATGTATTTTTTTTGTTTTTTAATGTAACTGGAGATAAAAATATTGAATCAATCTATCCAGAAAAACAATAAAATTAACCCTTCTTTTTCCAGCTCCCAGAAAGAACTTAATCTTTCAAATGTCTTATACTGCTACAATTATTTTATTCCTACAAAGATATGTCTTGCTCTAAATTATTGCTAAATGATAAAGTCTTATCAATCTATTCCCTAAATCTGCAGGTTCTATTCCAGCTAAAGAGAATGTCTATGTTGTCTTAGTTCAGCTGTTAGAGCCAACTTTTCCTAAAGAAGAAGGCTTAATCCTCCAATCAAACTAAAAATAAATCAAAATAATCAATATTAAGTGATTTAGAGGGGATTACTTTTCAATACTAACCAGACTATCATAAATCATCTTATGTAGTTAGAAAAAAATATAAAATTTATGTATATATATATATACATACACATATATGTGAATATATGTATATGCGTATTTGTATGTCTGTGGTATACACACACACTTGTGTCCTTTGTGAAAGAATGTACCGTCCAGGTGAAACAATAAAAGAGCAAAGATAAAAACTGCCTTTAAAACTGCCATTTTCTATAGAATGAAACATGATTACAAGTGTAGCCACAAGTTAACCAAGTCTTTACCAGTAAAAAATGGCCTAAGATTTGGTCATAAAGAAGGGTAATGAAAATAATACTTCAAATTCTGAATTCTGTAACCAATTGTAGTATTCAAAAACTATGAGAAGTAAGTCTTGATGTAAAGAAAAAAATAACCCTCCCCCAAACTGGAAAGAAAAAGAAGGTCCCATAAACACAGATGAATTGCGTTGATATAAAGACTTAATGGCTCAGACCAAAGATATATTTACCTTTGGGAGAATCAATTAAGCACTACTAAATGATGATGATAATGATGGTGATAATATTTATGTATCACTTGATGATTTATAATGTGATTCACACACCATAACTCATTTAATAAGTAGCAAAAGACAATAACATAATGTGCGAGTAACGGTTTGAGGGGGCAGAGGTCCTCCCTTCAAATTCTGTCTGCCAGAGCAGATCATGTCTTTCAGTGAGATGAATAATGCTCCAACACAGAATCCAACAAAGGATTCAGGGGCTCCCTTGATCACTCCTTCCACAAATTAAAAATTTATTGTAACATAGCTTTTAGTTATGCCTTCTTTGAAGATAGGGCAAAGGGAGTGGTGCTGGAATTCCAGGTTTTAAGTTCAGACTGTCACATGCTTTATAAATGCTAATCGATCATTTAATTATTTTATGGACACTATCCTTACCAGAAAAAAAAAACAAACAAAAACAAGGGCAGAAGAAATGGAGGGAGGTTGTCATGTTATAGTTATTTCTGATATTATATGATTTTAAGTGCATTACCATTAAAATACTTTATATCATAAAATCAAAAATTAGTCTCAAAAAACTCATAATCTGTATCTCAATAAATAAAATGATTACTCTATGTAGAATTATTTGCTGAAATTGTTCTGTCTTTACATTGTGTACTTCACAACACATAACTTCAGTAAGTTCTTTATAAATTACTATGTAAACTGTTCCTATTTCATGTCGCCATCTAGTGACCAAAATAAAATATACAACGGAAGAAATTTTTCATTAAATTCAGTGTGAAATTAGCTGAGGAGTCATAGAAGAGAATTATATGCATCTATTATGTTGTTAATATGTATGAATATATGTATACATATGTGTGTAGGTATATCTGGAATGACGTGTAATCTATATGAATATATATATACACACACGTGTGTGTGTGTGTGTGTGCATTTTTTATATTGTGCATAGGGAATGGGGTGAGATAAACTTGTGCTTACATTGTTATAGGGAACTTACTGTAAGGAATTCCTTATGCCAATTAAGATCAACATATTTTATGAAATTTATAGTCTGAGAACTGCCCAATACAAACTGAAAGGATGAGAGACTTACCTAGATTCACAGTTAGTATGTATCAGATGTGGAACTGGAAACCTAGATCTTATTTGACTCCAAACCTAAGTCTGTTTATCAGACATGTCATGGTACTGCATAAATTAGATGCAAATACAAATAGTGGTAGATGTAGGTGTAGCTATAGGTGTAGATGTAGTTGCAGATACAGGTGTAGATGCAGATACATATGCAGATGTAGATAAAAGTGCACGTGTAGGTGTAGTTATAGCTGTAAATGTAGATGTAGATAACAATGTTGATACAGGCATAAATGTAGATGTACATGCAGATGTGGAAGAAATAGGTACAGTTATAAATGCAGATGCAGGGGAAGATGTAGACATAAATGAAGTATAAGTATAAATATAGATTTAGATAAAGTTATAGCTATGATAAAATATAGGTTAGATATAGCCACATAGACATTACATATGTAATTATAAAGGCACATATGCATATATATGAGTTAGGGAATATGATTATATTTTTACTCTTTCTTAATTCAAGGTTAGTTAGAGTCAGTTAATTAATCAATCAAACAATCAATACTTGTACCAGACATAGGAGATAGAAAAAGAAGCAACAAACAGTTTCTGCCCTTGCTTGCAGTCCAATGAGGGAAAGAACATAAGAAAAAAATATATACAAAGCAAACTATATTTAGAATGAATAGGAAAAAAATTAACAGAGGGCAGATACTGGGATTAAGAAGATTTGGGGAATGTTTTTTATTAAAGGTGGAATTTTGATTTTGTACACATTTACAAATATAGGGGGCACTCCTGTCTCTTACTAGCTATGAGAAGATAGACAAGGCCCTTTATCTCTCAAGAGTATGAAATAATAAGCTAAGGAAATAAGTTATAAAGCAGTTATTTTCTGTAACAGTGGAAAAAATCCCCACACTTTGTAAATTCATAGATGAGTTGATGTATCATTCTGAAACATCTTGGCAAGAAATATATGAAAGAAAAAATCCTTTATTCTCTGGAGGAAAAGAATGTTTATGAATGTATGGGTTTTTAACATCAGTCAATATAAACTTTATTGTTTGTTTATTTAAAATGGGAGCCAGTCACAAGTAGTAGTTTTTTTTCTTTCTAAAAATTGTATGCAAAGAATTTAAATAATTAAATTTGACAAAAAAATAGCGCTGTTATATTGTTCTTTGACATGTTCTACCCTATTGTTTAGAGGAAATGAAAGAGTTGATTGAAATTGAATTAAGCACAGAAAATTGTTTGACCATCTCCTTCCTGTGAAATACTGTATAAGGGAATCATGATAAGGAAATAAGAAGTAGTATAGTGGAAGAAGATACATTCTTAATTCTAAGACCCTGAATTCAAGCCAGTCACTTCCCAGGTAATCTTGGGAAACTTTGAGTGTCATTTTCTTCATGTATGAATTGTGTGTAACCTTTTGGTTCTATTGCCACAGTACAAGTAAGAAACAATGAAGTTCTAAACTATGGAGGCGGCTGTATGAGCGAAAAAAAGAAAAGAGATTAGAGATGTAAAGGCTGAAACAAGGTTTGGCAGAGTATTTTTAATGTGGGATGATTCAAAGTAAGAAGTTGAGAATGATATCAATTTTGCAAACTTCAGTGACTGAGAAGATGGCTATCAAAAGTAATGGAGAAGTTATTTTTTTCCATTGCTCGTTAAATTATTTGTGGGGGTAGATACATTGATTACAATTACTCATTGGATAGCTCCACTGTAGAACTGTGGATTAGGCAAAATGTAATGTATCTTCTAAATTCTGTTCTTTTTTCTTTCCTTTTAATTCCTACCAATTGTTTATTCTGTGTGATAGCTTTTCAGATGAAACAGAAACAATATATTTATCCAAACACTGGTAATAATAAAATGATTGTGTTTTTAGACTTTGGTTTATTATCATCACTAAGTTATATAATAACTAAACCTTCTACTCAGCTGCTAAAATGATTTTCCTAAGACACTTTTAATTATATCATCACTCACCCACACTAATAAACTCTAATGACTCCTTGTGACTTCAGTATCAAATATAAACTTTGATTTTCAAAGCACTTCATAATCTAACTCTACCACATACTTTCCAGTTAACATAACTTCCCCACCCTCAGTTCTATACCTTGTTTTCTTCAGTTCAGTGACTCTGTTTTCCCTGAAAAGATGCTCCATCTCCTGAATCTGGACATCATGCATGGAATGTCTTATATTTATCACCTGGATTTTTTTGTTCTATACCTTGTTTTCTTCAGTTCAGTGACTCTGGTATCCTTACTGTTTTCCCTGAAAAGATGCTCCATCCCCTGAATCTGGACTTCATGCATGGAATGTCTTTCCTTATATTTATCACCTGGATTTTTTTTGTTTCCTTCAGGTTCCAGCAACAACTTTATATTTTATAGGAGGGTATTCCTAAACTCTTGAAAATCAAGTATCTTCACTCTGATGATTATTTCTTAGTTATTTTATATATTGCTTGTTTGTGCAGACTACTTTTATGTTGTTCCTCCCCCCCTCCAAAAAAAAATCCCATTAGATTGTGAGCTCCTCCAGGGCAGAAATTTTCTTTTGCCTTTCTTTATCCTCAGCTCTTAGTGTGGTGGCTATCACAGAGTAGGTACTTCATAAATGTTTATTGACTGACTTTCACAACATCCAATAACTAATAATTAATATTTCATGGGTAATTATTTGCATAGATATTGGGATAGATGGAAAAGAGTCATGCTGAATTGGCAGGCATACATGAGGCTTCAATCTTTGTTGGGGAGAGAATATTCATAAAAATCACGGAACCGAGACTCGGGGTGGAGCCAAGATGGCGGAGTGAAAAGGTGACTCTCTGTGTCCTCCTCCGATCTTCTCTCAAGTCAACAATAAAATAAGCCTCTGAACTGATCTTCAAGTCAACGAATCCAGAAATATTTGGACACTGCTTGCTGATATCTCTGAAGAACTTCACATCAGGGTTGTCTAACTCAGACAGAGACATAAACAGTGGTGTAGGCTGGAAGTGAAGGTGGGACTCAGCTCACTGTGGCAGAAACTCCAAACTCCAAACACCTGGAATTTATCTGAGGCACTCGGGACATTCTGCCCTGATTGGGGGCAGGTGTTCTGGCAGACTTGCCTTGTTTAAGGAGTAATTCTGACTTAGTCCTAGCCCCCATCGGCCCAGCACCTTAAGTTAATTCGCCGAAGTGCCCCAGGGCGAAGAACTTCAGCCACCGTTTTTTTCCCTACCTGAAAGAGACATCCAAGCTGTCTTAAAAAAAAAAAAAATGAAGAAGCAAAAGAGAGCTCTCACCATAGACAGTTTTATCGAGAAAAAGAAGGGATGACCCCAGATCCTGAGGTTCCTTTAGACAAAATTCCAGAGGAAGTTATTAAGGACCATCACTGGTCCCTTTTTCAAAAGGCCTTTCTGTAAGACTGCATAAAGAACCTCAAAAGAGAGCTGGAGGATAAATGGGAAAATAAACTGAAATCAGTGCAAGAAAGATATGATGCCCTGCAAAAGAGATGTGAAAAAGACATCAATTTATTGAAAAATAAAATTAGTGAAGTGGAAAAAGTGCAATGAACAAAAAAATTCAATTGGCCAGTTACAAATGGAGCTTAAAAAGGTAACTGAAGAAAACAACACTTTAAAAATAAGAATTGAACAAATGAAAATGAATAACTCAATAAGACTTCAAGAATCAAACAAAAACAAAAAAATGAAAAATTAGAAGAAAATATGAAATATCTCCTAGGAAAAACAACTGACTTGGAAAATAGATCTAGGAGAGACCATCTAAGGATTATTGGACTTCCTGAAAGCCATGATGAAAAAAAGAATGTAAACACTATCTTCCAGGAAATCCTGAAAGAAAACTGCCCTGAGATTGTAGAATCTGAAGGCAAAATCACCATTGAAAGAATTCACTGATCACCTCCTGAAAGAGACACCAAAATTAAATCCCCAAGGAATATCGTGGCTAAATTTCAGGACTATAGCACCAAGGAAAAGATTCTGCTAGCAGCTAGAAAGAAACAATTCAAATATCGAGGATCAATAATTAGAATCACACATGATCTGTCAGCCTCCACATTGAAGGACCAAAGGGCCTGCAACCAGATATTCCGAAAGGCAAAGGAACTTGGATTACAGCCAAGAATAACCTATCCTGCTAGAATGAGCATTATCCTCCAGAGAAGAAGATGGTCATTCAATGATATAGGTGAATTTCACCTATTTCTAATGAAAAGACCAGATCTGAACAAAAAATTTGACATCCAAACACAGAACTCAAGAGATGCATAAAAAGGTAAAAAGGAAAGAACTCTTGAGAACTTTATTTCTACTATGGGGATACTTAAAGTTTGGGGGTATAATTAACTACTAGATATTACTTTGATAATATGAAAAAGAGAACTAAGGGGAAAAGGTTGTCATACTGGGGAAAAGAGAGAAAAAGTGGTAAAATAAGACCTAAGAAAAAAGGAGGTAAAAACAAGGTAAAATCTCTTGAAGAGGCAAAAAAAAAAAAAAAAAACCTACTATAATTGAGAGAAAGAGGGGAGGGAGATGAGCATTGTATAAATCTTACTCTCATCAGGTTGGGCTCTAAAAATGTATATCAGACACTTGATTTCACATAGAAACTTGCCTGTTACTAGAGGGAAGTGGGAGGGAAAGAAGGAAAAGAAAGGGATAAACTAATAGAAGGGAAGAATCAGGGGAAAGGAGTAAAAACAGCAGGAGGGGATCTAAAGGGTGGAGTATTGTTTGGGGGAGGGGTTCATCAAAAGCAAAGTACTGAGGAGGGGGAAAAGGAGAAAGGGGAAAGGAAAGGGAAAAACATAACTTGGGTAAATAAGATGGCAGGAAATATAGAATTATTCTAACTCTGAATGTGAATGGGATAAACTCTCCCTTAAACCAGAAGCAGATAGCAGATTGGATTAAAAACCAGAATCCCACAATATCTTGTCTACAAGAAACACATCTAAAACAGAGTGACACATATAGAATGAAGGTAAAAGTCTGGAGCAGAACCTATTATGCTTCAGGTGAACAAAAAAAAGCAGGGGCAGCAATCCTTATCTCAGATCGAGTAAAAGCCAAGATAGATCTAATCAAAAAAGATAAGGAAGGAAACTATATTTTATTAAAGGGTACCATAGATAATGTAGCAATATCAATACTAAATATATATGCACCAAGTGCAATAGTATCCAAATTCCTAGGGGAGAAGTTAAGAGAGATGCAAGAAGAAATAGATAGCCAAACTATACTAGTGGGGGATCTCAACCTTGCTCTCTCAGAATTAGATAAATCAAACCACAAAATAAACAAGAAAGAAACTAGGGAGATAAAGCAATTGTTTGAAAAGTTAGGTATGATAGATCTATGGAGAAAATTGAATGGAGACAGTAGGGAGGTTACTTTTTTTCTCAGCAGTCCATGGAACTTATACAAAAATTGACCATATGTTAGGGCATAAAAACCTCAAAATCAAATGTAGAAAGGCAGAAATAGTAAATGCATCTTTTCCAGATTATGATGCAATAAAAATCACATGCAATATAAGGCCAGGAGAAAATAGGCCAAAAGTTAATTGGAAATTAAATAATCTAATCCTGAAGAATGAATGGGTGAAAGAACAAATCATAGACACAATCAATAATTTCATCCAGGAGAATGACAATAATGAGAGAACACACCAAAATTTGTGGGATACGGCCAAAGTGGTTATAAGGGGCAATTTTATATCTCTAGATGCTTATGTGAATAAAATAGAGAAAGAAAAGATCAATTAATTGGGCTTATTATTAAAAAAAACTAGAAAAAGAACAAATTAAAAGCCCTCAATTAAATACCAAAGTGGAAATTCTAAAAATAAAAGGAGAAATTAATAAAATTAAAAATAAGAAAACTATTGAATTAATAAATAAAACTGAGTTGGTTCTATGAAAACACCAACAAAATAGATAAGCCTTTAGTTAATTTGATAAGAAAAAGGAAAGAGGAAAATCAAATTGTTAGTCTCAAGAATGATAAGGGAGAACTTTCCTCCAAAGAAGAGGAAATTAGAGCAATAATTAGGAGTTACTTTGCCCAACTTTATGCCAGTAAGTTTGATAATCTAAATGAAATGGAGGAATATCTACAAAAATATAGATTGCCCAGGTTAACAGAAGAGGATATAAATTATTCAAATAGCCTCATATCAGAAAAAGAAATAGAACAAGCTATTAACCAACTCCCTAAGAAAAAATCTCCAGGGCCAGATGGATTTACATGTGAATTCTACCAAACATTCAAAGAACAATTAATTCCAATACTACACAAACTATTTGAGAAAATAGGGACAGAAGGTATACTGCCAGAATCCTTCTATGAGACCGATATGATGCTGATAGCTAAACCAGGTAGGGTGAAAACAGAGAAAGAAAACTATAGACCAATTTCCCTAATGAATATTGATGCAAAAATTTTAAATAAGATATTAGCAATGAGATTACAGAAAGTCATCCCCAGGATAGTACACTATGACCAAGTAGGATTTATACCAGGGATGCAGGGCTGGTTCAATATTAGGAAAACTATCAGCATAATTAATTATATTAATAACCAAATTAACAAAAACCATATGATTATCTCAATAGATGCAGAAAAAGCCTTTGATAAAATCCAACACCTTTTCCTATTAAAAACACTAGAGAGTATAGGAATAAATGGGCTTTTCCTTAAAATGATCGGTAGCATCTATTGAAAACCATCAGCAAGCATCATATGTTATGGAGACAAACTAAAACCATTCCCAATAAGATCAGGAGTGAAACAAGGCTGCACACTGTCACCATTACTATTTAATATTGTCTTAGAAATGTTAGCTTTAGCAATAAGAGAAGAAAAAGAGATAAAAGGAATCAGAATAGGTAATGAAGAAACCAAATTATCACTCTTTGCAGATGACATGATGGTATACTTAGAGAACCCTACAGACTCAACTAAAAAACTACTAGAAACAATTCACAACTTTAGCAAAGTGGCAGGATTCAAAATTAATCCACCTAAATCATCAGCATTTTTATATATTACCAACAAAGTTCAGCAGCAAGAGATACAAAAAGAAATTCCATTCCAAATAGCAGATGATAGGATAAAATATTTGGGAATCTATCTGCCAAGGAAAAGTCAGAAACTATACGAACTAAATTACAAAACACTTTCCACACAAATAAAATCAGACCTAATCAATTGGAAAAATATTAAGTGCTCATGGGTAGGCAGAGCAAACATAATAAAAATGACAATACTACCCAATCTAATCTACTTATTTAGTGCCATACCAATCAAACTCCCAAGAAATTATTTTACAGATCTAGAAAAAATATTAGCAAAGTTCATTTGGAAGAACAAAAGGTCAAGGATTTCAAGGGGATTAATGAAAAAAAAAGGCAGATGAAGGTGGACTTGCTGTACCAGATCTAAAACTATATTATAAAGCAGCAGTCATCAAAACCATTTGGTACTGGCTAAGAAATAGAGCAGTCGATCAGTGGCACAGGATAGGTTATCAGGACAACCTAGGCATTAACCTTAACAATCTAGTGTTCAATAAACCCAAAGACCCCAGCTTTTGGGATAAATACTCTCTATTTGGCAAAAACTGCTGGGAAAATTGGAAACTAGTGTGGAAGAAATTAGGGCTTGACCCATACCTAACACCACATACCAAGATAAGATCTAAATGGGTTCATGATCTAGATATAAAGAGTGATACTATAAGTAAATTAGAGGATTGTAATATAGTTTACCTCTCAGACCTATGGAGATGGAATAAATTTATGTCCAAAGAAGAATTGGAACTCTTAATTGAAAACCAGATAGATAACTTTGACTATATTAAGTTAAAAAGTTTTTGTACAAACAAAATCAATGCAGACAAGATTAGGAGGGAAGCAATAAATTGGGAAATCATCTTTACATTTAAGGGTTCTGATAAAGGTCTCATCTCTAAAATATATAGAGAGTTGTCTCATATTTATAAAAATTCAAGCCATTCTCCAATCAATAAATGGTCAAATGAAATGAAAAGACAATTTTCAGAGGATGAAATTAAAACCATCTCTAATCATATGAAAAGGTGCTCCAAATCACTATTGATCAGAGAAATGC